>CAUDNR010001195.1:0-18328 GCA_958430865.1 Entrophospora sp. SA101 | reverse complement strand
TTTGTAATTTTTATTTAATTTTATAATAATAAAATTTTTAACACAAAAAATTTTTATGTCACGTGTTCTTTGTAAGATGGTCTCGATAAGTCAGTTCTCTCGATAAGTCAGCCAAACATGCTCAGCCATGCATGGCTGACTTATCGAGTTTACCTATGTAGTTGGATTATTTTTATTATAATTTCATGAAATTATCTATTTATTTTTCTAATATTTTTGATATTTTTTAATAAAGTCAGGTCATATCACGGGATTTTTGTAAATTATATAGTGAAGTTTTTTGTCAAAACCAACTCTTTTATATATAGTGCAAGTCACTTAGTCACTGAACTTTTTGTGCTACACCGCCATTTTTTGAGAAAAAATTTCCAATCAAAAATGCAAATAAAATTTGTATGGTCACGTGTTTTTGAAGATTGTCAAATGCAGAATTTTATCCAAATCATATAAACATGTGTATATCATTATTACATTGTAAAAATCAAATCACAAATACTTGCTCACAGTGTTCGAAATTCGACTGCGCCTTTATATAAACTAATCTAATTTTAGAAATTATCTGCGGTTAATTTCCGTATTTGGTTAGTGCGCGCCGATTCCGCCGATTGAATTTCGAACAGTGCTTGCTCAACCCTTACAATTTTTTGGTCTATTTATCATTATATGTTTTTTGGCCATGAAATAGTTATTTTATTAAAAATAGCATCATTAATCATGAATGCTTTGCATCCAATGCTAATTTTGATGCTCCAAACGAATATGTATATGACACCAAAGAATATCTATGAAAATTTAGAATGGCCCGAGAGAATGTTTCTACATTGGTATTACAAAAAAATATGGAACAATTGTCCTATTTATATGTTTCAAATAGGCTATTATCTTGACCAAAGTGATTGCGTTCTCTTTTTTCCACTCATTATTATTATCACGTGACAAAAGATCGGCCATACAAAATTTCAAAAATTTCAATTCATCCAATTCGTTCATTTTTAATATAAAAAAATTGCGTGTAACACGCAATTTTTGGGGGTTAACATAGTAAACTCGTGAAACTTTGAGAACTTTGATGTGTCACTCCTCTATGGTAACGTGACATATCAACAAAATGAAATCATAGAATTGTAGAGAAAGGTCTTAGCTTTAATTCTATGATTTGTTTTTTGGGTCATACATTTCCATTTTTGGAGAGGATATAAGATCTACACAGCCAATAAAAAGTTCAGCGACTAAGTGACTTGCACCATATGCGAAGTTATGAACGGAAAATCATCGTCCATGCATCGGTCACACACAAAATAAACGATCTTTTCTAACATTAGAAGGATCGTCTTACTGGAAGCAATGTTCCGCGTTCCGGTTTGTGGTATATTTAATATTGATATTAAAAATGAGTTCCATCGCAATCTATCAAGATATTAATATAAATGAAGATTTTTACATAATCAATGTCACACTTAAGGAAAAAGGGTATATCTGATATAATAATAATCAATTCATTACTATTAATCATATTTCTTTTAACACCTTTTGTTTTATTAAAGGACCAGAAATTATTTTATATCCTGAAGAAAAGTATGTATATCAACAATTATTTCAAGTAGCTGATGAAGAGAAAAAAGGTTATATCAAAGGAATACGTGCTACAAATTTTTTGAGAAAATCAAATTTACCTTTAAGTACCTTGAGTAAAGTAAGCAAAATATTTAATTTTATCATGACAAAAAAATTTTTTTAACAATAATTGCATTTTCTTATCATATTTGATTAATATAGATATGGGACTTGGCTGATTATGAGGATCGAGGTGTCTTAACAATACAAACTTTTATTATTGCTGTTAAACTAATTGCTTTAGTTCAAAATGGTCAAAAGCCTGATGTGGCTTTATTAAAAGCTAGTATGTTTAGTATATATTCTAGTATTTTTAGTTCATGAAAATTTTTTAAAATAAGTTTTTCTTTTGATATAATTTAGAGGTACCATTACCGCATTTTGAGAATATTAACATAGAAACAGCCTATATTATTGCTGACGATGATCGTGAAAAATATAAAAAAATATTCTCAAGGTTGGAGCATGGAAATGGTCTTGTAGATGGTAATTAATCAATCAATAAATAAATATTTTATAGGTTATATATATTATATGGTGAAATTTACACAATTATTATTTTTAATAAAAAAATTTTTTTTAAGGTGACAAGGCAAGAGAATGTTTTTTGCGATCTAAATTATCATCAACAACACTCTCTCAGATTTGGTAATACATAATAGATAACCTATTTATCTATTAAAAATTTTTGATTGATACAATATTTATAATTAAATTATTTAGGGATTTAGCTGATACAAAACATAGAGGAAGACTTGATATGAATGAATTTATCATTGCAATGCATCTAATAAAACAGTATATGGCCAAAAATATCAGAAAAATTCCACAAACTCTTCCAAGTGGATTTTATGAAATGGCTGCCAGCGTTAATCTCGATGCATCATCACCGTCACTTTTTCCAGGAAGTTTATCAAGTCCTTCAAGTATTCCTAGAAGCGAAATGTCATCTGCTGTTAAAAATCCTACTTTAAATCCAGATGGATTTAATACAAAATATGCATTTATAGAGGATTCGTGGGATGTGACACTCCAAGACAAAACAGAATATGATAAAATTTTTGATTCTATTGATCAGATGAAACGTGGATTTTTAACAGGTTAAAAACCATTTTTTTAAATTTTCTTTAAATTTAGAACAAAATGATTAAATTTACTAATTAGATTTTAAATTGGTATAGGTAGCGAGGCAGCAAAATTTTTGGTCGAATCAAATTTGAATCAAGATACACTGGCAACGATATGGTAGTAGTTCTTTTTTTGTTTAGTATTTCTAAAAAAAAAATTTTTTTTTTTTTGTAAATAATATATTTACGTTTGTGCTTTTTTTTTAGGAGCCTTTCTGATATAGATAAAACTGGATGTCTTAATCGTGAAAAATTTGCTGTCACTATGTATTTGATCCAAAAAACGTTAAATGGATTTCCATTACCAACCACTTTGCCAACAAGTCTTATTCCACCATCAATGCGTCATATTACTGGTAAAATCTTCCTAAATAAAAATCAACTAAATAAAATCGTCTTTAACATTTATTTATATATATATAATGTAAGTGTATCAATCTAAATTTTTAGACAATCAATACAAAGCAGCTAGTCATTTTTTTGATTTAGAAGAATCTTCGACTCTTGGTCATATTTCAAAAAAAAACAATGGGTCAACTTCATCATCGATCTCATATTATTCAACAGAAAACTTTTTTGATTTAAATGATCCCATAGACTCGCAAAATAATTTTATTTCGGATAATGTTACTAAAGGTATATTATAGATATTTAAATTTATCATAATTATTATTATAATATTCATATAAATTTAATGAAATTTTTAATTTTTGGGGAAATGATTCACAGAACCACAAATGATTGACCCGTTTGGTGACACTGATGTACATACTGAAATTGCGATTGAAAGTAGTGAAATAAAAAATTATGAAGCCCAAATTGATATTCATATACCTTACGATAGCTATTCTACAAGAAATAGCTCTTACAGCACCACCTCTGTTTTCACCGCTACAGATAATAATAATAATAGTGGTGGTGGTGGTAGTGGTGGTAGTGGTAGTGGTGGTGGTGGTAGTAGTAGCAGTGGTGGTAGCAGTGGCAGTAGTAGTGGTGGTAGTAGTAGTAGTAATAGTAGTAGTAGTAGTAGTAGTGGTAGTAGTAGTAGTAGTAGTATTAGTAGTAGTAGTAGTAGTAAAAAAGTTAAATCGAAAATCTCCGACAATTTGATGTCAACTTTTAGGAACCGCTTAAAGAAAAAAGAATGTATGATTTGTGTTGAGAAACGGTATATTGTGATAGTTTCAAAGAATTGTAATCACGATGCAAATATATGTGATGAGTGTGTTAATAAATACATCGAAAGCGATTTAAATGATAAAGGTAATATAAATATTAAGTGTCCTTTTGCGGGATGTCATGTAATTTTAGATTGTCATGAAATAAAAAATCTTGTTAAAAAAGATTTATATGAAAGGTAAATAAATAAAGATAAAGACCCGTTTTATTTATGTTTATTTTCAAAAAAAAAGCAAAAAAAAACGAGAAATTAAAAAATAATTTTTTTTAGGTATGATAAATTAGCGTTACGTAAAGCACTTCAACAAATTCCAGATATTAGGTGGTGTAAAAATTCTAAATGTGGATCAGCTCAATCTCATATAGGAAGTGACTCTGAGCCGATATTAACATGTGGTAATTGTGGAACTAAAAGTTGTTTTGTACATGATTCATTATGGCACGAAGGATTAACTTGCGAACAGTACGATGAAGTTGAGAGAATTAGAAATGAGGCCACTCAAACCTATCTAGAACAACATACCAAACCTTGTCCTAAATGTGGAGTAAGAATTTCAAAGAATGAAGGGTGTGATCATATGACATGTAAAGTTCTTGAATGCAAACATGAATTCTGTTGGTTGTAAGTATAGTAATAATAATTGGAGTTTTATTTAATGATTGATCTATTGTTGATTTAATTAATAATAATAATTTATTATTAGATGTCTTGCAGATTATGATGATATTCTCGCTAATGGAAATCATTATCATGAAACATGGTGCAATCATTATAGAGCAATTGAAGAATGTGGAGAATATGACGGATATGAAGAATATGAGGAATATGAGGAATATGAAGGATATGAATGATATGAAGAAGGTGAAAAATTTTAAGAACGAAAAAGGTGAAAGAAGGTGGAGGTTGTTAAATTTATTTTTTTGGTGTCAAACGAGCCTCAATATTTTATAATTTAAATTTTGCGTATTCATTTTATTCGAATTATTCGTTTATTTGAATTATTGAAGTCTTGAAAAATTGTGCTTGGAATATTTGTTTACAAAGAAGTGCGCCATCTTTCAAGATTTTAAAAATAGAAAGATAAAAGTTAATCAACCATGTATTTATTAATAATTTTTTTATTAATTTAATTAATTTAATTATATTAATAAAATAATAATAATATAAAATAAAGAAAAATATATAATCTTAAAAAATTATATTATTACTATTTTAAAAATGCACATTTATAAATAATTACAAAAAAATATAAAATAAGATAATTTTCTTTTATATTAAGTATTATTATCATCATTTTTATCGGTAATATCTTTTTGATTCCTATATGCGTTTTTAAGTAAACAAGTAAATTAATAATCAAATAAACAAGTAAATGGGTAATAGAATTCACTCGATAAAATATAACATACGATTCAGATGGTTCTTGATTATTTCTCATCATATTATTTGCCCTAATAAATAAATAAAAAAACCAATAAATTTCTATGATGATGATGATGATAATGATAAAATGATAAAATATTAATTTACATTTCAGCAACATTAGGATTACTTAAAATATCATTCAATGCTCCTGATTGCATCATTTGTTGTGCTGCGTTCATAAAGGCTGGGTTACTCATTAACGAAGCAAAATCAAAACCGCCGCCGCCGCCAGCGCCACCACCGCCGCCACCACCACCACCTACACCAAGATTGGCTGCTAGTTCTGCCAATCCACCCAAACCTCCCAAACCTCCCAAACCACCTGCATTGGGTAAACTGGAGTTACTGTTTGGTTTTGTTCCTCTTGAACCGGTTTGATCATTAATCTCATTCGATTTTTGTTGAGCTGTTGCAAGGCCCGATTTCATTGTAGCATTTCTGGGATCAAGAGAAAGTCCTTTCTCATATGCCTCGATTGCATCATCAAATTTTCCTACAGCCAAATAAGCATGACTAAAACAAATAAAGGATTATTATAATGATAATAACTTTTTCGCAAAATCTAACTATATGCAAACATAGGCGTGATTATTTATTTATTTGTTACCCAAGTCTACTATATGCCTTACTGTAAGAAGGATCTATTTGTGTTGATCTCAAAGCATCATCAATGGCTTTATTATGTTTCCCCAATTGAGCATAAGCAGCAGCTCTGTTTATTATCATATGAAATCAATATGTATTAGTAAATCAATGCATGTAAATATTATAAAGTCGTATTATTTATATATTTTACCTATTAGAATAATATACTGCATTGTTTCCATTGATATCAATTGCCTGTTGATACAATTTAACAGCAGCCTCATAATCTTTCTCTGCCACTTTACGATTACCTTTAATTCATAATCATTAATATTATTAGTAATTAAATTTCTTAATCTTGGCAACAACAAAAAAATCAAATTTTTCTTTTTTGTTTTTGTGATTAATTACCTTCTGCTTTTAATTCTTCAGCTTTTTTTCTTTGTTCCTCGGTCAATTCCACCTATAATCACATAAAATTAGTTGTCATGTATAATAGTTTCATTGATAGAATAATAGTGATGATAATAGTATAGCTGACTATACCTTAACTTCTATAATTAGATAGTCAGACAAACATAAAAAAAAGCTGTTGTTATTTAATTATTAACGTTATTAATAAATCAGTTGGGTCATTATTAGAAGTAATGGTTTTCATACCAGATTTAGAAGGTGGTTTGATGTTCTAAAGATAAAAATTGATAACAAGTATGTTAATATTTACTATTTATTAATTAATTTGTTATTTATTAAATACTTTAAAAACTTTTTTTTTTTTAATATTTTATATACTTGTTTAGAAGACCTTCGCTCTTGTGCTTTAACAGCAACTTCGAAAATAGACAATAATGGAGGTATTGTTGAATAAATTGCTTTATCTTCCGGATCATCTAACTTAACTCCGAAAGCCTCTCCAATGCATTGAACTGTTATTAAAAAAAATTTTAAATTTCATTACATTCAAAAAAAAAAATTTATAATTTATTTATTCATCAACTTTTTAAAAACCTGCAACTTCGACGCTTTCTGTATCCTCTTCTTTAATAGTGTGGTCATTGATGCATTGTTGCAAAAATTGTAAAATAGAAAATACTAATCGTTTTTTTATATCTGACATTATTTCATCAATTTTTATTTATTAAAAACTTTAAAATATAAAAATTGAGATTTTTGATTTGATTTTCATATGCAGACTGCGACAAAGTGAACAATAATAATAATAATAATAAAGATTTCGGGGTTCAACTTGCCAAGTTCCACAATCGTATTACCAATATAACACGACGTGTAAAATCGTCTCGGATCTACTCTTCTATTATTTTTCGCAAGTCCCTCACTTTAAGAGGGTTTTTATTCTTCCCTTGTATTAAATATTATCCCTCAAAGAATATAATTACCGTCGGTCATATTGCTTTGCATTTCGCTACAATATTTGCTGGTAAAAATAGGGAGCTTCATTATTTCCTGATCCCATTCAGGTTAATAAATACAACGAACTTTGAATAAAGTTTATCTTTTCCATCTCATCCTGCCAAATATATTATTCAAAGGTTTTATTAATTAACGTGTATAAATTGAATAACACTATTGGATTCAGGGTATAATTAGCGTCTAAAATTTTAGCTCAAATTACGTGCGGTGCTAGCACATTGCTATCGGATTAAGGTGCGCTGACTGCACGTTATTAGCAAACTAATGTGCGGTCAGTAATCTTACATATAAAACAATTATATAAATGAGCTATTGTAGCAGTTTTATTATCATCAATATACTGTATATATGCCCGTTCAAGTGTTTGCTTTCGATATGATTGTGTACCGTTGTAAAAATATTTTTCTTTTTTGCATCTTTACTCCAGCCGCAAAACATTGTCACCACCTTTCCACTACTATCTCCACTTTCTTCAAACCAAAAGTAAATTTGTAACCAACTTGGACCAAAAAATCTTCACGTTCTTGTCCGATTTTTTCCTTATTTTTTCGCTTTTGTGTACTAGCTGCTACCTGTTTGGGCCCTTCATTATTTTTTTCTTTATTTTCAGAGTTTGCTTTTACGAATAGCAAATTTACTTGACCATTATTTAACACTTTTTCAAAAGCTTTAATGTGAATGGAGCGAATAAAAAGATACCTTATATAAATTTGAAAATTGATTGAAAAAGTTCACTTGGATTGAGAAAAAATTATGACTGAATCCGAGCATAATAATTTATATAATTTTTAGAGATGGAGCAAATCCAACAAATCATTTATTATCTTGATAAAGAATCTTGTAATAATTACCTAGAAGACATGGCAAATCTTTATTCTGTGTTTTGATTACAAAAAAAAAATACTTCTAGTATATTTGTCAACGAATGCCTGGCCCCTTCGTCTTGGGCTCTTCATCGATTGCTTTTTACAAAAATTCACGTCCCAAAAATAGGGTCTTATTTGTACAACACTAACACGTATAAATATAATTTTTTTTTACGCGCGTTTATCGATTAAAAAAATGTTGTTATGAGAGGAAAAATATGAGTAAGTATTGTCAGAGCATGGCTATCATTTGAGTAATTTATTTATAACTGTTTTTATTTAAATACCAGAATAATAAACGAGCAAAAGAAAAGAAACTCGCGGTACAAGAATTCCTTGTCATGCGTGATAATAAACAAACGATGGGCATATTCGTTTTGCTGATAGTACCAAATACTGATCCATTGCTTATTGAAAGAAGATAAGGATTCATTAACTGGAGGTGATTCCCAACATTGGCCAAATAGCTAAAGACTATTTATCTGTTCAAGCAACTTTGGCTGGACATGCCATCCGAAAAACTGGAACAGAACTTCAACCAGAACCATCAGAGCTTGCTTATGCCTAAAAAGTTGGATCAATAATGATTTGAGTTTGGGTGATAACAAAGATGTCGGAAAAAAAAAATTAATATTATTAATGGTTTAGCAGTAGAGAAAGATGATGATATTAGTAGTTTGGACTATTTAGATGAGTAAATATGTATGTTTATATTTAGAATTTTATTATTCATTACATATGTAATCTTGAATTTTTTTATTGAATAAATAAATAAATATATTGAATTTTAAAAGTCTGGATTGAACTATTTGACAGTCTTAGGACAATGGTTCTAGAAGTATAGCACAAACAATCCAGACCGAGCTTTAACATCACTGATTTTTAATGCTTATATCTCTGGGTATTCCCTATACCTAATGCTAAAATAACAGTAATAGAGAGAGTTAGTTGTCTTAATCAATCAGGATCCTCTTCTAATAACATGCCTTCGAAAGTGTATACTGTACGTGAAGTACAATCTATGGCTTGATGTCTTTCAACTATCCAGTCCCAAAATATAAGATATATATATATCTTGATGTTGATGTGATATATCCCTTATGTTTTGATATCACTAATATAGTGTTTGTGCTCCTTGTATTTCCTTGTACTAAAATCTTCTACTGAAATAACAGTGTTAATTTATCACAATCCCTCCTTAAGTGTTCTTTCCTTTTCACAATAGAAATAGGAATTCTATTTCTTCTTAGCTATTCCTTGAATTTCATAATCTCTTTTAATTAACTCTGCATGAGTTGATTCCTCTTAAAATATATATAAAATATTACAAAATAGTGAAATTTTAAACCATTATAGCTTTTGATATAAGGTTTAAAATAAAAAATCTGGTTGCAACTAATCATTTCTTGACTTCTAAATAATTGTTTTTTTGGATTGAAGAGCAGATACCATTTTGGTAAGCCAATAATAGTTGCTATCATCCATCCACTGTATGTATTTTGCAATAAAGTTGTATCAATAGTACAAATTGAAATTCTCAGGTTTATTTTTTGAATAATAAAGTATATTTATTAGGCACATTTTGATGGGGAAAAAGAAGTTAAAACTATAATAAATGATAAGCTTTATTAATCCACATTACCCACTTCTGGTTGGTGGTAGCAATACAAATGGAAGTTGCTGGTGTCAATGATGGTATAAGCAGAGTCTGTGATTCATCACCTGCATCATCCTCATCCTCATCCTCATCCTCATCCTGATAATGCAAAATAAACTTATTGTTAACAATAACTATGCCAAAACTGATCTTGCCTTTTCTAATTTCCTTGTTTCAAAATAATGATTTCCAGATTTGAAAAGTTGAATTACATGCAACTCAAACATAACCTCTCTCTAGCTTTATAAATTGAGTAAAATGTTCTGGGTTTATTTTTTAGCCAATTCCACTAAATTCGACCCCCATCTAGGTCAGATAGAAGGCATACACACACTATTACTTTCAGTATTTAATCTATATATATATATATTCCCCTATCAAAAATATTCATTACAGAAAACCTCCACATAATAACTATACATAAGATTTATGAAGCCTAGGTTTTGATAAAAAAATTAAACTCTAAAGTTGACCGTCGATCCTCTCCTATTAGTTTATGATATGTTTCATATGGAATATTTGACTACATCAGGAAAATAAATCTCACGTAAACCTACGCAGGATTTAAAACTGACCAGCATTATGCGGAAATGTTAACAGAATTACCAAAATATCGACATGATGCTGGCCAATTCTGAACCCTGTGTAGGTTTACGTAAGATTTATTTTCCTGATGTGCTCTTCTTTTAAAGCATTTTCCAGCTCATCTGCATTTTTGGATACTGTACACTGTCCTTCACTTCATAGACATTCAATTGAGTCCAGATCTGTAGATTGTGAAAGCCCATTATGTAGAATTATAATATTTTTCCTTGCGATCCAAATTTGTACCTCTACCATTAATTTTCTCTAATATATTGCAACAAAAATTTGCAATAATTCATCTCGCCTTCAACTTTAACTGATGACTCCAAACCGCTATTCTACCATCACTACACTTGACTGACGATCTAATATTTTCAATAACATTTACCAACGATACACCAAACACGGTGGGGACCATCACTCAATACTACTTTTCCCCGTGGAACAACACTTCGATTTTTCCTTTGTCTAAAATTCAAATTCAAAATTATGTGCGGTTGCTATCATATTAAAGTGCGCTGACCGCACATGATTAGCAAACTAATGTGCGTTCAACAGTTTTACATATAATTTATATAAATAATAAAATAACAAATTATAAAACAATGTAAATTTATAAACTTTGACTATCAATATCTATATGCCGTTCAAATGTTCACTTTCAGTATGATTGCGAAATGCTCGCTTCGAGCATGGTAAGGTGTGTACCGTCCGACCTCAACTTTTTATTTGGGTGTGCGTTTGCACACATGAAAACCATAAATTTTTGTGGTTTTCTCTCGATTTTTTTTTTCCGAGTGAACTTTCAATTTTCTTTATTCACTCCATTCACATTAAAGCTTTTGAAAAAGTATTTTTCGATAATGAATAAATTATAATTTTGTTATTTGCAAAAGTAAATAAAGAAAAAAGTAATGAAGGATCTAAACAGGTAGCGGCTAGTACACAAAAGCGAGAAACAATCGGACAAGAACGTGATGATCTAAATTGGTTACGAGTTTACCCTGTAAAAATGCAAAATATTTTTACAACGGTGGTACACAGTAATACCAAAAGCAAACAGGTAGGTATGTATATAGATATTTTAATAAATAAAATATAAACAAAATTTACCTTTATTATTTACTTACTCTATTTAATATTATAACAAACGATCGCTTTTTTGCGTTTTTACTCCAGCAAAATTTTCGCACATTTTTTTTATCTTGTCCTTATTTTTTTTCGCTTTTATGTACTAGCTGCATCTTATTTCGGAGTTTTGCGAATAATAAATTTGAAAAAATTATAAATTGATCTAACTGAATCCGCGCACTAAGCCACAAATCTTGTGTAATAAAAAGTTGAGGTCACATATCTAAAATTATATATATCATGGGCAAATAAATTTATTATGCACATTTTCTACAGAAAATCTTAAGTTCGTGCAAAGTGAAAAACCTCAATACCGCTATAGTCAGATTCATTCAAAATTTTTGTCTTATCAGTCAGTTCTTGATAGGATTTTCAGTTGTTTGGAAACATTTCCAACACTTTTACCACCTTCGTGAAGACCTAAAAACTAGAGGTTGGAGCCGGTCAAAAACCTTCGAATCGGTTAGAAGCTGGCTAACCAAGGCCTTAGTCGGTTAATCAACAGGTTAAGTATATTAAAAAAATTATTTTAGAAAATATTTATTTAATATTAAGCGGAGATTAATAAAAAATCACACAACTATGTAATTATGTCGTTATTTGATAAAGATTTCTATTAATAACGAACAATTCTTATGCCTGCTCATTATGAATCAAGTGTTATATTATCTTTCAATGAACTATAATAATAATAGAGCTAATAACGCTAAAGCAAATACATGATAATTATGATGTCAATAAATTATAATTACAAAAGATTTCAATAGGTATTAAATCATTTAGTTCGTGTGTTTTTCACTTTTTACACAACATTCCCTTTCACTAGCCGATAATGTGAATGTGGTTTCAATCCCATTGAATGATTTACAATTAAGTGAGATGTTTCGTCATTTTAACTATATATGATTCTGGCTAAAATGCATGTCGATCCTTTCCATTTATCACAAATTGCGAATTGAGAGTTTTTTAACCAGTTTAATGGATTACTTTAACCTATTTTTATCAGGCATACGGATACTTTTTAATAGATGTGATGTGATGTATATATTAATATTAATAACAGAAATAAGGAAAAATTTTGAATTCGTATTTTTTTTGTTTCGACATAATGAAATAGTGCGTTCCTAACAATAATTCCATACCACATATAATCACCTACAAATTCCACCATCACAACGATATCAACGATTTCTTCTTCTAAATACTGTTTTTTGATGCTGCGATCAAGTTTTGTAATATTTAAACTTGAGATAACAAGGCTGTATTAAGTTTTTATATTAGTGGGCTTATTATGGTGTAAATTTATTTTAAATATTTATTATTAAATATTAAATATTAAATAAGATTATGCAATGAAAAAAAATATTAATATTAATATGAAACGAGTGCAAAATAATACGTTAATTATGTTAAACCATTTAAAAAAAAAATAATACTAACCTCTTACATTGAACCTATACTAAGTACAAGTCCTACATAGACAGCCTACAATAAGGTGTCTCGGGTGTAAGCCCCAACGTCGTGAACGACTCTTGTTGTTTTTCTGTAATATACTTCAAAAGTATATTTTGAGCTCCGTTTACATCTCTATTAATGGTGGATTTGCAAGATGTACAATTAAAGATCTTTGAACCGCCCAAATTTGACTTGATGACTACATGTTTTGCTGGTGTATTCCTCAGTGCAGATGATGACCTTGAACCAAGGGTACTCGCAGGATTTGTGGAGCAAACGTTGGCGAAAACGGTAATGTGACCAGGTCAGCATTTGTCTTGTTGTTTTAGAGTGGATTTTTCTAGAACCGCATTTTTCAACCATATCTTGTGTTTTAAACTCAGGGAGCAAAACTATATGGTGGTTTTCACACAACCATCTTGCTAATCTTTTATGACATTCATCCACAAGATTACGGATTTTCTTGTGGATCCGGAGCATGCACCGACGGAGCTTATATCTTTTACGTTTATTTGTTTTGCCATGAATAGAATCCCTTTCACCTTGGATTCTATCATAATGCAAACACAAGCGATGTATTCTACTAATATCCCCTTTTCCCCATTCTATAACCTCACCGCTTGGGTTATAACCAGTCATGAAGGTTCTCACTCCTGGATCAAGAGAAATGATGCCGGCGCCTTTATTCTCTTCAACCACCGAAAATTTAGGACCTTGGTTATCAGCCTTAAATTTCAAGTGGTTTTGGGGATACACAAGTAGAATTCACCAAGACGATTCATGGTGAGACGAAGTTCGTAATTTATTTCGGGTATTTTTTCGCTTGTTTCAATACCCCCGAGAAACGAAAAATGACCACGATTTCTTCCCCAGTCCCTTGACGAAATGGTGATGCATTGCGATTTATCTTTTTTAGATCTGAATTTCAATTTAAAGTTTTTTCTTTTTAAAGCAACATTAGACTTATAATTTTTTAAAAGGTCCATCATTGCTGCATCCCTAACCCACTTTAGACTAATGTCTTTAATTTTTTCAGCTTTATTATTGATATAATTTTCACGTAAATGCTTTTTATTTTTGTTTTTTATATCACTATTTATTGCAGCTAGGCATTGGTTGTACGTCCAGCGCGCAGTACCAATACATTTTAATAGTTTGTTTTTTTCCTCCGAATTAGGGTAAAGTCTAATTTTATGAGTTTTCCCTGGTGGAGGTTTTTTGGAGGAGGAGGCTGAAGATGAAGGAATAGCATCAGCATAAGAAAGGTGGCGAAGCTAAATTTTCTTTGGAAGAAATCGCGTCTTTGAAATTATTCCATATTCCATTTGGTAAAAGTGGATGATTATTTAAATCTACAGGTGTTGGTTTAATCGAGTTAACTGTAACCCATGAACCAAGGGCTAGTCTTTTTAAAGAGTCACCCCATTGACTTGAGCACAATACTTCACTATTAGTCTTTAGGGGTAACCAACACCAATTTGTGAATTTTTGAGTGAATTCATCCCAGAATGGCTTACATTTTTTTACATTTGAAGAAGTTGCTTGTGATGGTGAGTCAGAAGTTTGCATAGAAGTTTTAATAAAAATTTATATTTTTTAAAAATTGAATATAATTGTGAAAGAGTAAACACTATTTTTAAAAAAGTTTTTTGACTTTGAAAAAGATAAATTTTTTTAATATTTATAAAAATATTTTCTGATTGTATTAATCATGAAAACAATCAAAAAATTATTTTCCGACTGTATGTTTGTGAAATTAATCATGAAATCAATCAATTATTTTTTAAAAATATTTTCTGACTGTAATTAATCATGAAAACAATCAAAAAATTATTTTCCGACTGTATGTTTGTGAAATTAACCATGATCAATGATAACAATATTTATACAACGCAACCATTTTCGTAAAACATTAAAAATCCTTTTTTATCACACTTTCGAAAAAGGCATAAAACAATTTCCCAAATTGTTACATTTTCCAAATTGTTTTTTTAGTGGCGATGCTAATACTAAATCAACAATGGATTAATTTCTTGCTGGTATTTTTAGTAGCAAAAAATGATCGTTTTCAAAAAAAGCTTAATTAATTTTCTTTAACAACACATTTTTGGAAAAGGCTCGATTTTAATCAAGTGATTTCTTTTTCGTATTTTTTTTTTTACTTATTATAACAAGCTTATAACTGAGAACGCAATGTGAGCTTTTGCTTTTCGTGTTAAAAAACACACATACCGTGCTACGCGAGAATAAAATTTCAATTAAGTTGTCTTCGTCGCAAAGAGCAAAAAAATGATATCACTCGGGCCAAGACAATAATCTATTTTATTAAATTCGAAACATATAAATAGGACAGCCGTCCAAACTTTTTTTTTTGTTATTTTTTCGTAGAGAAATTACTCTCGGGCAATTTCAGCGCACGGAACTCAACATTCTACATTCGGCCACATGAAATAATTGTTCGTTATTATTATACAACGTTATTACTACGTATTACAGGAGAGACCGCAAAATTTTAACCCACGCAATAGTTGATTGATTGACCAATTAAAATCGTGATTTAAAATAAAATATTTAATGTGGGTTTGATTCATTTTGTCAGCAATCACTTCACGAACAATTGTTTCATTAACAAATGGTTCGAATTTAAGAAGTTAGAGGCAACCATTTGAAATAGTCTAATAAATTAAATCGTACTACTCGAAAATGTATTTAAAGGGTTGGTTTTCGACTTGGTTGAAGAATAACTCTCTTCCTAACTCTTCTCTTGACCATATCTCTCGATATAATCAAAATAGCCTTAATATAACGAATGTCAAAATGATTGTAAACGCAACCAATTTAAGAGGAAACATGAACGATGAATGAAAAAAACAAACAAATTTATTTAATAAAACAAAATTTACAACTCAAAATTTCTTTTTTTGCATGTAATAAAATTCCATTATTGACTATTAACAATCTAATTATATAGATCTTGACCGATCAAACCCGCCTATATAGTTATTGAATAATTGATAATAGTAAAACGTTAATTAAATATATTTTACAAACAGCTTCGTAGATCTCGACTTTAAGACTTACTTTGATCAAACCCACCTATAATAATAAACATTCATTTTGGAAACTTGATTTGCAAATAGATCTTGACTTTAACACACTTACTTATACCAAGTCCGCCTATATAATTATTTGAATAATTGATAAAGTGAAATTACCCGAGGGTTGAAAAGACCAACAACAACGATGATAAGAAATCCCCACGCAAAGCATTAAAATCCAAACATCCGGATTTTGAGGAACAATCCATGAGTTCCAACAGCAGGAGAAAGGCCACAAATCACATCAGGGAGTCGGGTAAAAAAAGAAGAAGTGCAGCCCATGACCCAAAGGAAGAATCAAGCACATCAAGGGCAACGAAACTGACACATACAATGAACGAAGTTGTCAGCAACAATAAAGGTTATACGGATGCACTAGAAAATTCGTACAACATTGAAAATGATGACGGTGATGAGAGTTGTGACACTGAATAATTTTTATTATTCTTTGTATTTTTTTCATTCCTATTTGTATTTTTTTTTCTGAAAAATAAAAAAAAAAAACAAAGATTTTTCGGTTTCAATTGCAATTTCAATGCATTGCTTTACGATTCAATTCAACGCAACTCAATTTAAATGCAATTGCAACCTGCTTTATAAAACAAAACATTTGCCGTATATACGACACAATTTTTGCTAAATATGGTGAAAACGTTGATCGCGCCAAGACCAAGTGCAAAAGGAGACAATCGGTGAGAAAACTGCACGGAAGTCGCACGACTTGCGAGTTTTGGAAGGAGATCGTGACACGGCAAATGTTAAATCTTTTTTTTGTGTTAAAAGATAGACACTATTCTCGTTTTTAAATATAGTTGTAGTGCAATACTTCTAGATATGGGTGCAGAAAGCCTTTATTATATCGAGTAGACTATTGAAACGTGACATTTTTGATTATTATTATGTTTTGCATTTGTTTTTTGCGAACGCATTTTTATTACTTCCTTATTGATAAACATCATGTGACTTACATAGATTGCCAAATTGAGATTACTCATTTAAAAAAATTTCTCACATTAATATATATATATTTATTTACGTTGTCATTTAAATTTTTAAAAAAATTTTTTTTATTAAAGATGATGTCAGAAAGTGATGGTGAGGGTGGTGGCGATGATCATTGTGACGTAGAAATAATAATTGGAAAGGATCAAAACGTCAAAACATTTCATGCTCATTCTACCATATTAAAATCAAATTCAACTTATTTTAAAGCAGCTTTATCAAATAATTGGCTAAGAAAATCTGATAATGGTAAGGTTATTTTTGAAAAGAAAAATATTCCTCCTCGAATATTTCAAATTATTTTGGGGTAAGGTCTTATTCTTCTTTAATTGAATTAGTCGATTTGATTAATTATAATCTTTTTAATTTTATATTTAATATAACTTGCAATAATATAATCATAATAATAGTTACATTTATAATGGAAATATCGATTTGGATCGTCTTCATCCAAAAGAAAATCTTGAACTTCTTGAAGCTTGTGATGAATTGTGTATCGGGGATGAAGTATTAGATATTCTACAATACGATCTAATTAATAAAAAACAAAAATGGACAAGAGACAACTTGATTTCTATTTATAAAATGACATTGAAATACAATCATTTTAGCATACTTTTAAATTATTGTGATCATTGGCTTTCAGTTGGACCAGAATTATTCATGAAATCAGTTGATGATGATGATTATAATAAAGATGAAGATGAAGAAGATGCTGATTCCGGAGCAATCTTGGAGAAATCGATACTTTTATCCATATTGAGAAAAAATGATTTGATATTAAAGGAAATTGATATTTGGAATTATGTTATTCAATGGGGAATTAAACAAAAAAACAAGGAAGGATTGAAAGAAGATAACATCTCTGAATGGGACAATGATGATTTTGAATCTTTGAAAAATATTTTACGTGATGTTATCCCATTAATAAGATTTTGTGAAATTTCATCAAAAGATTTCAATAAAAAAATCCAACCTTTTAAAAAAATTATTAATAGAGATTTGTACAAAGAAATCCTTCAATATCATCGTACAGGTAATTGGGTGCCCCGTTTATTAACCAAGAAAGGTCCAAGAACAGGAAAAGGAAACCTGTTAAAGTCAAAAAAAGCAAAAGGTTATATTTCAAATTGGATAAATTGGGTTCGCAATACATACGATATTGAAAATAA
>CAUDNR010001193.1:0-13563 GCA_958430865.1 Entrophospora sp. SA101 | reverse complement strand
CACTAATAGATTTTACTATGATACTTATCCCCGAATTTTACTATGTTGATCCTTTCCTTCATTGATGGATCACGAATACAAACTTCTCTTATTTTTTGCTTCACACGGAAAAAAGAAAATTAATGTTATTATCAAAGAGCCTGAGAACTTTTAGGTGATAAAGGTAATCAATCCATTAGGGCGAACTTCAATACCCCATTTGAATACTCACTTCTACTGCAAGATTGCTAATATCTTTTCCTTTATGTTTATTGTTTTTTATTGTTCTCTCATTAGTTTTTTATAGCTGCAAATATTTTTGGATCAAGAGCAGCTGTGTTAGAAAAATTTATCAATGATGGATATTTTTTCAATTTGTTTTGCATTCGAACAGATGACATATTCAGCATTATCAAATAATGATTGTGATGGTATAGATAATTTATAATTCAGTGTCATTTTTACATTAATAAATAATTGAATGAATTTATTTTTTTTAGTCAAGAATTGAATAACCAGAAAGAAATGGAATCCATACTTTGTCTTCACTTTCTAAATCAGGATCCATGCTTTTAGTCATGATATGTATGAACTATTCAAACCTTGATGTGCTTCTGTTGCATTCAATTGACATGAATCATAACAGGTTGATTTTCTCAAAAGAACTATAATCAATATTATTTTCTGTTGATGTTTATACCATATTTACTTGACATTTTCAAAATGCTAAATAAATAAAATTTATTATGCTATAACTTTACTATATTATAAATCATAAAAAATTATAAAAATTCCAATTAATGTTAGACTTCTCCAAGTAATACTGAAAATAGGTACCTTTACTAAGTAAATGAAACTTTTCAAGTAATAAGTAACTTTAGACTAGTAATGATTTGAGTGAATAATGAAACAATACCTTTTACTAAGGAATTAATATCAGTTATTATGAGATTAAATAGTTGATTAGCTGGTATTATTATTGTTAATAATTATAAAGAAAAATTTACTGGCAAATGTAAAATCATATTAGGTGAAGCGAGAAGAACCAGAAGAGTTTTTCGATTTTCAATATATAATCAGTCATTTAGCCAATTTCTGAAGAATCCATTAAAAGTTGTCAACGGGAATGAGATTTTCTTTGTGACATGTTTCAAGTTGTAATTTTGATTAATTTGTGATACGTGAGAGAAGTAGATAAAAATCTATATGTCGATCTGGGGCAAAAATGTGTAAAAATCGATGAAATGAAGTATTTCTCTTCTAAGATAACATGACCAAAATATTCACAAACAAAAAAATAACATGATTTTTAGATCCATTAATACCAACATAGCGGGTATTCATTTTTAAGAAATGATCAGCATTAGTTACACCCACATATATTTTATATACAAACTGACCCGTCATCTGACTTTAACTCAATTGTGGGCCACCAAAATCAATTGTGCAACAATATAGACAGTAAATTCTGATTCCTCATCTTCTATTTTATAGACTGCCAAGTTAATTCAGCAAAAGGTGAAGTAATTCAGATGTTAGTATAGAAGTCTTTTTTGCAATGAGAAAATTTTATGTATCTAGTTTAATATATAATTTAATATATAGCTACATTTAAGCAACTCTCCTTACAGAAAATGGATGTCATACAAAACTCACCTCAAGAAACATCCTCAAGTAGTGAATGTAAAGATAAGAGGAGAAAGGTACAATATTGTGATTTAGAAAGCCAAGATGATGTTGACTGTGATTATAAAATTAATAATGCTTCTATAGTATCTGATAAAGTTACTATTCCAGATATTAACAAACATTTAAATTTGGTTGGAAAAGCATTATGTAGAAGGCATTATAACAAATTAATTGTTAATGCTAAAAACAAAATAATTAACACTTGTTCCCATCCTAAGCATGATATTTATCTTTCTACAGCACAAAAAAAAGAAAAAATTTTATTCCGGAAGGCACCTGGACGATTAATTAATTATTTTAAATTATTAGAGACAGCAATGATGTGTCATCACTGTTTGTATAAGACTGACAATGATCCAGAATACTCAGATTCACCTAATTATCAATCACCAGCTCAAAAAAAATCAAACAAAAAAATTCAGAAATTTCAAAATAAATATGCTTTACGTGATGATATTTTTTATTCTGAGGAAGAATTTCAACAATTAGAGTCGGCATATCATGAAGTGTGTGCAGAACTTGAGAAAACAAAGTTAGGTAAGTAATTAATTATTCTTCTAATTGTTTACACACCAATATACTAAAAATAATAATGTTATTTATTATTGAACAAAATGAAAATATATATCTTATTTTTTTTTAATAAATTAATAAATTACCAAATAAATTGCTGTTATTTTATTGTCAATAATTATATTTAACTAGCTTATTTGCTTTATTTTAGAAACGGCACCTCTTAATAAAAAAATCAAATTAATGGCAGGTGTATTGTATATAAGACAGAGGGTGAATAACGAAAAACCCATTTTAGAACCTGATGAATTTAATAAAATGTTAGAAGAAGCTGAACCAGCATTAAAAGGTTTTTTTAATCAACTTTATGCTGGAACAAATCCAAAAGATAAAAATAATATGACTAATGAAAAAAATAAAAAAAGATTAGTTTTATTTTGTTATTTTCTAGCAGGTTTGAATAATAAATTCATCAATGGAATTAAAGCTGAAATTGGATATATGTTAGATGGTGCAGGTGCATCATCCTCAGCCATTGAAACATTTGCAGGAGCAGGTATAAGCATTAGGCGTGAGACAGTAATGAGACATAAAAAAAAGCAAGAAAATACTCACAATGATACTGTTAGCTCCTTTGTATTAGAACATGTAAGGATAATGCTTATGAATTTTAATTTAGTTGTAATTATATTGCAAATATTAATTTAATTTAATGAATTTGATGTAGATGGATGATTTTATGGTGGCCAATTTTGATGATTATCATAACATCCATACTATACGATGTGGTGATACAACAACATCTTCAGATGTTCATCACTTTCAAACTATCTTATTAAAAGCAGTTCCAGAATTACCAGCAGTTCCATTTGATAATCTACACATTAATAAAAATGTCCACAATCCAAAAGGAATTGATGCAGAGCTTATTGTGGAAAATGTTCAGGCATTGTTTTTTCCTCATCTTTGGTTAACATATAATGAACGTAAGTTTGTTTTTGCTAAAGAATTCTGAAGCAAGAAACCATGAAGAACATATTGAGATGTTGCCCTATAGAAAATAAACATACGGAATGTATAAGAATTTCCATATATTTGATACGGAATAAATTTTTAGATACAGAATGGACGTATTTAATCTACGTTTTGAAATTTATCAGGAATTAAGAAAATTATCCCTTAAACGGTTAACTAATAAATTTCGGATTTTTTATTGGTAACACGAAATTTCAAATTTAAATGTATCACAAAATTTATTGTGCACAAAAAAATCAAAAAAAAACTAAACTACTTCTGTTTTTTAAAAATCCTGCTTCGGTTCGTTTGTGCACATTTGTGATGAACTGCGAATTTTGCTTTAACTCGAATTGGTAAGTTGTGGTCTGTGTTTGGGTATTTCAAGATTTTTTTCATCTTGTTTTTTTTTGACTAAAAATATAAAAGAACGTGTGTGTGTGCCTTTTTTTGTTATTTTAATTTTTGTATATATGAATTCAATTTGTAAAATGTTTCATTTCCTTGTAAATTCAATTATGTCTGTTTTTAAAGGAAAAAAATTTGAATTGGAAATTAAAAATTTGCTGAACAAATATAGAATAAATCTTGTGAGAACAGAGTGAGTATTTTTTGCTCACTAAGTAATTGTCGAATTATTATATATCTGAAGTTACGCTGCTACTAGGATTTAAATGAAAAGAAATTGAAAGCGCTTCGTGGCCACAACTTGTGAAAGTTACCAGTTGGGTAACCAGACTTGATGTACGGTGGACGACCTGTTTGTGAACGTTCTTTCTTTCATCCGAAAAGCTGCTGGCTGCAGTGTCAGAGCTGTAGTGAATAGGATGTATGAAAAAATTTAAAAGCTCATCAGAAAATTATCCCTTAAACGGTTAACTAATAAATTTCGGATTTTTTATTGGTAACACGAAATTTCAAATTTAAATGTATCACAAAATTTATTGTGCACAAAAAAATCAAAAAAAAACTAAACTACTTCTGTTTTTTAAAAATCCTGCTTCGGTTCGTTTGTGCACATTTGTGATGAACTGCGAATTTTGCTTTAACTCGAATTGGTAAGTTGTGGTCTGTGTTTGGGTATTTCAAGATTTTTTTCATCTTGTTTTTTTTTGACTAAAAATATAAAAGAACGTGTGTGTGTGCCTTTTTTTGTTATTTTAATTTTTGTATATATGAATTCAATTTGTAAAATGTTTCATTTCCTTGTAAATTCAATTATGTCTGTTTTTAAAGGAAAAAAATTTGAATTGGAAATTAAAAATTTGCTGAACAAATATAGAATAAATCTTGTGAGAACAGAGTGAGTATTTTTTGCTCACTAAGTAATTGTCGAATTATTATATATCTGAAGTTACGCTGCTACTAGGATTTAAATGAAAAGAAATTGAAAGCGCTTCGTGGCCACAACTTGTGAAAGTTACCAGTTGGGTAACCAGACTTGATGTACGGTGGACGACCTGTTTGTGAACGTTCTTTCTTTCATCCGAAAAGCTGCTGGCTGCAGTGTCAGAGCTGTAGTGAATAGGATGTATGAAAAAATTTAAAAGCTCATCATGGCTGTAACTTGTGGATAACTTGTTACGAACGTTTATCTTGCTTCTTGATAATGATGAAACAATACTTATTTTTATATATGTATACATATTTGTTTTTTAGGTCCTCCGGAGATGGTGGAGTTGATTTGTTGGGAGCGTTTGTTCACGAGGATGAAAAATATGTCTTGGTTGTTCAGTGCAAGGTAAATATGTTATTTAATATGTGTGTATTATTAAATATATTTTTAATATATGTATGTATTATTAAATATATTTTTTAATTTATAGCATAATTATATTATTATTTTACAAATAAATTATATATATATATATATATATATATACAAAATTAATTAATGAATTTTATTATTGAAGTTTTATTAGGTTTAATAATTTAAAAAAATGTTAGAGGCATTGAGGAAAGAGATAGAAGAAGACATGGAGAAAGAATTGTTGAAGAAAATGATGGATGAGTTAAGGGAGATGTATATAGAACAAAAGATGATGCATTTAGAACAAAGGAAATTAATTTTAGATCAGGGGAAATGAAATGATTTTTTTTTATATATATTTTTATTATTATCCAAATAAATTTTATATATATATATATATTTTTACAAAATTAATTAATGAATTTTATTATTGAATTTTTATTAGGTTTAATAAAAAAATGTTAAATGATTTAATTTATTATATTTCTAATGTATGGAAATCTGTAAAACAATTTCTATTATCCTTGAAACATAGTGGAACTTTACATAAACTGCAGTAAACTACAGATTTTAATTCATTACCTGAAGATTTCCCTTCTTCTTTTTGTCTTTTGTATCTGCACCACACACAAGTTTTTCTCTTACCCATTTCAGGAAAATGTCTACCAAGCCTTAATCTTTCTGTAGGTAAAGCAAGATTACTTGTTGTTATGTAAATTGCTGTAAACGTTCAATGTTTAAAAGCGAAATAAGTAATTTAATTATTGTAAAATTACAAAGTTATCTTTTATTCACTTAAATTCATGTCCTTTTTATAAGAATACATAAGATTGATAATATAAATAATAATATAAATAAAATATAAACTAATATAAATAATAATATAAACATAATATAAATAATAATATAAATAAAATATAAACTTAATAAACTTATCAATCTATCCGGATGATTATTGGACATAGGTATAAATAGTAATAAGATAAATAGTGTAATTAAAACAACGCGAATAATAAATGTTACAAATAAAATTAATGATGTGTCACGTTATTAAATTGAATGTTACACATCCACGAAAGTAATTATATCGCGTTAAATTGTTACATTCTCCCCTCCTTAGAGTTCAACGTCCTCGTTGACTCATATTCTTTAACTTTTTCTTGACAAT
The DNA here is from genome assembly GCA_958430865.1 of Entrophospora sp. SA101. Lineage (NCBI taxonomy): Eukaryota > Fungi > Glomeromycota > Glomeromycetes > Entrophosporales > Entrophosporaceae > Entrophospora > Entrophospora sp. SA101. Next base: position 7,450 of record CAUDNR010001193.1, on the reverse strand, counting down.
TCTTTAAATTTTCCATAGGTTCCCATGTGGAGTCATATAAGGGGTAACCTAACCACTTCACAAGATATTGTGGTTTCCTACGAATGATTCTTTTGTCTAAAATTTTCTCAACTTCATATTCTTCTTGATTGTCTTTTGTTACAAAAGTAGGTGGAGGTTGAATTTCTCTTTCAAATTCATCAGATTCTTTATATGGTTTTAGGAGTGACACATGAAATACGGGATGAATTTTTAAATTATTTGGTAATTCTAATTTGTATGACGTTTTTGATATTTCTGTTACTATCTTATATGGACCAATATATTTAGGACTAAATTTCTTTGTAGGTCTTTCTTTGTCTACTGGAGGATGTATGTTCTGTGTTGATAGTAAAACTTTATCTCCTACTTTATATTCTATGTGTCGTCGATGTTGATTAGCATATTTGCTTTGCCTTTCTTGTGCTAATAACAAAGTATCTTTTGCTATTTTCATTATTGTATTCCAGTGCTCTACAAACTCGTTTGCTGTGGCAACTTTTGTTTCATTATTTAATGCAATTGAGACTGGAGTATTTGGGTGATATCCGCAATCCAGTTCAAATGGTGTAAATCCCATAGACATGTTTTTCGAGTTATTATATGCAAATTCAACTGCAGGCAAATATTCATCCCACTGGTTTTGTTCGTATGTAGCGTAAATTCGTAACATTTCTTCTAAAGTTCGATTCATCCTTTCTGTTTGACCATCTGTTTGAGGATGGAAGGCAGTGGACATTGATAATTTTGTACCTAACTGTTGGAAAAGTGCTTTCCAAAAGTTACTAGTGAATTTTGCATCTCTATCAGAAATAATGACCTTTGGTAATCCATGATTTTTGAAAATAACAGAGAAGAAGATTTTTGCGACTTCTGGAGCTGTTATAGTAGTGTTAGTTGGATAAAAATGTGCTCGCTTTGTTAATTTATCAACAAATACTACAATTGCATCTTTCCCTTGTCGTGTTGGGGGAAGTTGAACAATGAAATCCATAGTGACATGTTCCCATCTTTGGTTTGGAATGGCCAAAGGTTGTAGTAATCCAGCAGGTGTTTGATTGCTACTTTTGTTACGTTGACATTCGTCACAACTGAGTAAATTATTTTTATTTAAAGTATTCCAAATATGACTAAAATAACTATCATTTGAATATGCTTGTTCCCAATTCACTTCATTGTCAAATTGTACAGAAACACTAGAAATATTAGTAAGATGCGATAAACGAGAAAGAGCATCAGCAGCTATGTTAGTTTTTCCTGGGCGGTATTTAACATCAAAATCCATTGATTGTAATAATTCTAACCATCGACCTTGTCTTCGTGAAAGAGTTGTTTGAGATTTAATAAATTCGAGAGATGCATGATCAGTAATAACTACAAATTTTCATCCTTCAAGGTAGTGACGCCACAACTTTATTGCATGTACTATGGCAAGGAGTTCTTTTTCATGTGTTGGGTAATTTTGTTCAGCACTTGTTAACTTTCGAGATTCATAGGCAATTGGTTGTTCACCTCTTCCTTGGTTTTGACTTAAAATTGCTCCTATTGCAAAATCTGATGCGTCTGTAATGAGAGTGAAAGGTTTTGTTGGGTCTGGTAAGAGTAGGACTGGCGCAGATGTCAACTTATGTTTGAGTTGGTCAAAAGCTTGTTGTTCTACACTATCCCATTTAAATGTATTTCCATTTTGCAATAAGTTAGTAAGAGGAGTGGCTATTGAAGAAAATCCTTTAACGAATTTCCGATAGTAATTTGCTAGTCCAAGAAAAGATCTAACATCTGACACATTTGCTGGTGTTGGCCAATTTTTAACAATATCAATTTTTCGATTGTCTACTGCAATTCCTTCCGCCGAGATGTAATGGCCAAGATATTCAACTTTCCTTTGAAGAAATTCACACTTACTAATTTTTGCAAATAGTTTGTGCTTCTTGAGGATCTCTAAAACTATCCGAAGATGTTGTAAATGTTCTTCTTTATTACGACTGTAAACTAAAATATCATCAAGATAAATAATAACAAATTGATCCAAGTATTCCCTAAAAATATCATTCATGAGAGTCATAAATGTTGCAGGTGCGTTAGTGAGTCCAAAAGGTAAGACTAAAAATTCGTAATGCCCATAACGAGTTCTAAAGGCCGTCTTGTGAATATCTTCTTCTTTAATTCTAATTTGATGGTATCCTGAATATAGATCTATTTTAGTAAAATAACTAGCACCAACCAGTCTATCCATTAATTCATCAACCCTTGGCAATGGGTAACGATTCTTAATTGTTATTTTGTTCAAAGCTCTGTAATCGATACACAAACGTAAGGTTCCTTCTTTCTTATGTACAAAAAGTACAGGTGCCCCAAAAGGAGAGATACTAGGACGAATAAATCCCTTCTTCAATAAATCTGCCAATTGTTTCTTTAATTCGTTCATTTCGTCAAAGGACATTCTATAGATTGGTCGTGATGGGGGTTCCGATCCTGGGATTAAATCGATTGCATGATCAACATTTCGTTTTGGAGGTAACTTTTCAGGTAGATTTTCTGGAAAAACTTCTGAATATTCTTGAAGGAGAGTTTTAACTTCTGATGTATCATGAGAAAAAAAAGTTTCATTAGTAGTATCAGCTAAACAAACAGCAAACAATTCGTCCTTCGCAGGTATCTTTGCCAATTGTTGTCTTGAAATAAAAATGGAATGACAACTAGGATCAATTTTATTTCTTGTATCAGCAGGGACAACAATAGTCTTTGGGCCATATCGAAATGTGAGTGTGTTAGTTCTCCAATCTACACTTGGATTGGCATGATAAAGCCATGGTTTACCAAGGATAACATCATAACGTTGCAAATGAATTACTTGAGCAGATATATCTGAAGTATGGTAAGTTCCCAATTTCAATTCTTTGATGTTAGCACTTTGTCCTGTTTCTGATTTACTTCCATCTGCCAACTCTACAGAAATAGATGGAACTTGTTTTGTGGCAATATTATTTTGTTTTACAAAATCTTCATTAATAAAATTTTTAGATGCACCACTATCAACTAAAATCCATGCTGTACAACCATTAATTTGTCCTTGGAATCGAAGTAAACGTTCACGATCCTCTTCCATACGAGTTAATTCTAAACTATTATTATTAGCAATTTGTTGCTCTTGCTGCTGTTCAATATTGGTAAGTCTTTGTTTGGGTTTATTACGACAAGTTCTTGCATAATGGCCAGGTTGTCCACATTTAAAACAACTTCCTTTCAAAGGTTTGTGATTATTATTACTATTACTATTGTAGTTACTTGAAGATGAGGTTCCTGCATAATCTAATTCCATGGGTACATATCGGTTGTTGTCATTATTGTTATTATTATAATTGTTGCTATTGCTATTGTTGTAATGGGTATAATTATTATTTCTTTGATTACGTCTTGAATGGGAGGATTTTGTAGATTGATTGTTGTTTGAAAAAGGTCTTCCATTTCCGAACATTGCAGTATCATATTGGATGGCTCGTGCTGTAGCTTTTTCTAAGGTATCTGGGGCTTGGTATGCTACTTCCATTCTTGTTGACGGTTTCAATCCATCTATGTAGTAAGTCACTTGATCTAATTCTCCCATGCCCTCAATCTGTCCAACTAAATTTTGAAATTGCGATGTGTATTCTTGTACAGTGCTGGTTTGTCGAAGTCTTTTAAGTTGTTGTCGGAGGTATTGTTGATAATTGGGTGGTTGGAAAGCAGTTCTTACAGCGGTTGCAAAAGTTGTCCAGGTGGCGTATGGTGGTGTATTATTATTTCCTACTACTTTGTTTAAATACCAGTGCAAAGCTGCATCTTTGAATCCAGTGGTTGCGTAAGTTACTTGAGTGGCTTCATTCGTGATTCCTTGAGTACTTAAAACATTTTGTACTTGTAACAACCATGCAACCACATTCTCTTTCGATTCTCCTTTAAAGGGAGGAATTTGCACAGAAATTTTAGGAGGAGCAGTTCCTGCATTTTGTGGTTGTTGTTGTTGTCCTAATGATTGCGTCAATTGTTGTTGGGACTGTATCAATTGTGCTATAGCATTTACTAAAGTATTGACGTCTCCCATTTTGTGTACTAAAAAAAAAAAATTGCTAAGGTGTATGTGTAAGTGTGTGTGTAAAAAAAAATATTAGTGTATGTGTGTGTGAATATAAACGTCCGCTGCTACCAAGTTGTAAACGTTCAATGTTTAAAAGCGAAATAAGTAATTTAATTGTTGTAAAATTACAAAGTTATCTTTATTATCTTAAAAATGATGTCCTTTATATAATAAAATTACATAGATTGATATGATATAAATAAAATATAAATAATAATAAAAGATTGATAAAATATAAATAAAATAATCATAATAATTCTTATCAATCTATCCGGAAGATTTGTGGACATAGATAAATAGTAAATAATAAATAATAACTAAAGACACGAAATAATTGATGCTACAAATAATAATTAATTGTGTGTCACATTTCCAGATGTAAATATTATTGTACTACATAAGACATTGTATATGATTACGAAGTAAATTGTTACAACATCTTATTCACCTTCAGGCAATCAAAATCAAATGAAAGGATATCCAACTGGTCCCAAGAAGAAGCCTGCTCATCACCACATATTTTCATCAATCATCAGAGTCACATGTGGCAATGTCATGCTGTGGGTCTTGTGAGTTGTCAAGGCAAATATTTACATTCTGCAATGGGAATTGGCACCTCAAGGCATGTGTACCATTTATTTTCAAAATTTATAGTGATTTTTTGAATGTTCATTTTAATAACGTTACCATTAGTTGGAAAAGTAACTTCTACATTATCATCATATATAACTTTGGTGATCACACCTATTGTTCCATTGCAGATGCCATGTTCAACGAAATTTCAACACTGATTTTACCTGATAAAAAGTAATAATTTTGGTTGCGCAGCTGTGGAAACAATTGAAAAAACGGTTTTTCAGATTTTGACAAATTACAATAAAAAGTAAAATGTTTTTCGGATTTTGTTAGACGCAAATCAGGTTTATCAGTCTTGTAATTTTTTTTTATTTTACATAATAAAAAGTAATGATTTTTTAATAATTCATAATAATACATAGTAATTTCACATTGTACATATAACACAAGACAAGTGAATTCATAAAAATGATTACTTTAGGGCTTAATGATGAATTGTTATAATTCGGTAAAATTTAATTTTTTTTAATGGAAATATAATATTTTTTGGTGATACTTAACATCTCTTAAAATTTTTGACAAATTACAAATAATTTAAACGCTTTGGATGAAAATAAACATCATAACAGTACTTATATTGCTTTCAAGGAACATAAAAAGGTTGGTGATGGGACTTGTTTTCAATCTTGCCTTGACTTTATTAGAATGCTCTATTTTCCTAAAAGTGGAGATTTACAAGTATTTGGAGTCATTGATGAAGACTATCGATCTGGTGAAATTGCTGTTCAAACCTTCAATAACCATCTTAAAGAATTTATAGACTTACCAAGTTTGGGTCCCGCCTGATCCACTGAGAGACATCATATAACAGCCATTATACCAACTCCATCACACCAACAGGGCGTTTTACCAACAGAATGTTTTACCAACAATACATTATACTGACAGGATGTTTTACTGACAAGTCATTTCATAGTGCAATTAATAAATCTAGCCATCTAATAAATGGCTTAACCACTTAAACAGCCTAGCCATCTAATAAATGGTTTAACAGACTTAAAAAGCTTAGCCGGCTAATAAATGGTTTGACAGACTTAAACTGATTAGCCAGTTAATCAGCTAACATCATCAGATATATTAATATTATATATGCATTTCTTAATATTAGCGGATAATGATAATGAACTGATATGGTTATGGTAGGAAAACAAAGAAATATATGCTAAATTGATAGAATATATTAGAAAATGACTTGTTGGTAAAATGACTTGTTGGTAAAATGTCCTGTTGATAAAATGTCCTGTCAGTATAATGGCTGTCGGTATAATGTCTGTCAGTGGATCAGACACTACAAAAAGTTTAGATACTTATTTTCTACTTATTTTCTACTTAATATATACAAAACATACTTAAAACATAAGTCAAAACATACTTAAATCAAAAAAGATGATTCACCAAAATATGTATAATTATTTTACAATTAAAACATTCTTATTTTTTACCTCTGAATTTTAATAACTCTTAAAACATACTTATTTTCTTGATTTTGTAATTTACTTTATATATCCTTAAAACATACTTGAATTTGAAATACAAATAATAAAATTATTCTTTTTGCACCAAAGAATTGACCAATTGGTATTTTGACGATATAATCCTAAAGTTTGAACGTGGAAAGTAGAGAGGCTCTATGACCAGGTTTTAGGTCCAATTTCACTTCTTACTACAAATGACTAAATAACCAATGATTTATTTGATTAATTACACAACAAGGGTATTAGCATCAAGCAATGTGATGAAGGTCAGGGAGCAAAATCTTATTATAAAATTCCAGGCATTCTGATAAAATTTACCAATAAAAATTATGGAATAGGCCATTTTCCAACTACACATTTTTAATAGGAATATTAATACAAATTCTTTATCTGAATTATTCGTTTTAGTTTTATTTGAATTGTCCATTTTATTTGAATTATTCGTTTTATTTGAATTAATTGAATTATTTATTTGAATTATTCATTTTATTTGTCTTTTTTTCGTTTTATTCGTTTTATTCGTTTTATTCGTTTTATTCGTTTTTTTTTCGTTTCATTCGTTTCATTCGTTTCATTCGTTTCATTTGTTTTATTCGTTTTTTTTTTCGTTTCATTTGTTTCATTCGTTTCATTCGTTTCATTTGTTTTATTCGTTTTATTCGTTTTATTCGTTTTATTCGATTTTATTGCTTTATTTGTTTTATTCGTTTATTCGAATTATTCGAATTATTCGTTTTATTCGTGAATTATTTGGATTATTCATTTTATTTGAATTATTTGTTTTATTTACATTTTATTCGTTTTATAAAATATTAATTCACAGCATCAAATTTTTCCTTTCAAAATAGAATCTCCGAATCTGCTAATTCATCAATGTGTAAAATACTGCTTCGGCGTACACGATCAACGTCGCTTGAAATAGAAAGAAATCCGGGCAATGGATAGCTTCGAGAGAATGATATTTTATATTTGATTTGACACGCTTTTGTCGACAGCATCTGACTAAAACAGGAGATACCGTCCTATATAAGGAATAGATTTTCATAATTGATTTCAATTTTTTTTATACAGTTTAAAATACTTTTACAAGGGTATCACGTAGCTCATTCTTGCAATAAATCATGTGTAAATAATTACACAAATTTGAAGCTTTACACTTTGTTGTTATCATATCTTTTGAATCCCTTTGAATCCCACAACTTTC
>CAUDNR010001192.1:3391-17846 GCA_958430865.1 Entrophospora sp. SA101 | reverse complement strand
TGACTTCCGTAGTAAGTTCGTTCTAATTGGTCAATATTAGCCGGGTAATTGATAGGTCCAAGATTTACTATCTCACAATATTTATATTTACCATGTGATGGAAGCCCATTGATATTAGAAAATTTTATAATAAAAATAAGTATTTTTAATACTGTATCAAATGGTTTAGTTCTGTTACCTACTCTCCCTGTTAATGCATTTTGCCTCTTTTTTTATATCATCATTAGAAAAATGGTTCTAATATTATTCCATCTTGTTTTACCTATGCCATAAATACCCATAAATGCCTTAGAACATATATCTACTCCATTAAATTGGTATTCAGTTTCCATTTTTTGTCTTCTAGCTCCAGTATAATTAAATTCATTTTTCATATTAGCAGCAAGAATACCTTTTAAAAAAATATCCTGTTCAATTTTTTTTAATTCAATGAAGCATTTATACCTAATTTTAACCTCTTCATAATTTAAATTTTTGAAACATTCTTTTCCACAACAACTCTTTTTTTTTAAATTTTCCATATATTTATCTATATCTATATCTATATCTATATCTATATCCATATTATGTTGATCAGATTCTATAATTTCATCATCCTCGATTTTTTTTTTTAAATAAATATTTTTAAATTTTTTAATTTGTTCATTAGATAGAATATCTGTTTCTTGATAACTTTCTTCTGAACTTTCATCTTCAATATCTGATATAACTAGTACTTCTTGTTCAGTTTCTTCATTAAAATCTGCATCTAATTGAAATGATATTTTCATTTTAGAAAAGGATTCCTGTAGGTCTATTAACTCTGGATGTGTTTCATCAAAAACACTGTCAAAAAATAAATGTGTAGAAGACATTTAAATTATGTAATCATTATAATAAAACCTGTAAAAATGTGTAGAACGTTAATTTACAATAATTGCTTGTGTTACATGTAACGTAATTTGACTAACGCCCTTTCACTTTTCCTCAAATATCTCAAAACATTTATAAGCAAAGTGGGTATAGTTACTAAGTTAAAAATGTTCTTTGCGATGAATTACATATAAAAATATTGTTAACTCAAAATCGACTTTTTGGTGACATGCCTCGTTTCTATTGATCAGACCCCATTTAATCTTTTAATGATATTAATATTAAAATATAATATAAGAAGTAAAATCATGACATTCAATAAAAATGATATCAATACAATCAAAAAAGCAAAGGAATATCCTGACTATCATGGTGGTGAACTCACTCAACCAGAAAAAGAAATCTTTAATAGTTCTCTTTTAACTCCTAATGGTATTTTGGATGTTTCTCTTCTCCAAGATACTGCTGAATTATTAAATAATTGTAAAAAAGCAGAGGCTAATTTAGTTACTGAAAAAACTTCTGAAACAGGATTGTCTACTAATGGTAATGCTTTACTTGTTGCTTTAATGGAGCAAAGAAGAAATAATTCCATTGCTTACCAATTAGTTAATGAAAAGGATGAAAATGAGGAAAGAAGAGTTGATAAAATGGTAAAAGAATACCAAACTGTCTTATTTAGAAAAAACAATAAAACTTTGGATTTAAAATTAAAGGAAGCATTAATTACTTTTGCCAAAGTATCAAAAGAAGAAGAAAAGGTTGCCAAAGAAATTACTGAGTTAGAAAAAAAATATAATCCTCAAGTTCTTCAAGAACAAACTGATTTAGAAAATAAGGTTGACACTGCAGTTACTGCTTTAAAAGATGATCTTAGAATTGTTAACACAGGAGGTCGTAAATTTTTAGAATTTATAATTGAAAATGGTAAAAATTTTTCAGAATTAAATTATAAATCTGATGTTCCAGCTACCACCGAACATTATGGTTCCATTATCAAAACTGGTTATAATGGGAATAATAAACCTTATACTCATCCACTTTATTTGAGTACTGATTTTGTAGGGCAAATTTGAACTATTCTCAAAGATATTGATAAAGATAAACTTTTCGAATATATTGATTCTTCAGATTGTGCTTGGGATGCTGGTGATAAGAAAAAATTTAAAGGTGCTTTTGAGAGAGTTATAAACTGAAATGCTAAAATTTCAAATGAACGTGATAAAGATTTAATGAGTTATCTTTATTCTAATACAAAAAGAAAGAAGAATATAAGTAAAGGAGAGTTCAAAGAGAGAAGAAGGTATATTAGTGATATTTTTTATGTCATGCATGCTCTCTTTCCCAAAGATAGCAACTATCAAAATAGTCCTTTCATACAAAAAGGTCAAAAGAGTTGTTTACCTTTTAAGAATGGCTATAGTTTAGATAATTCTTATACAATGTATTGACGAGGAGCTGATGCAAGTATTATTGGAAAGAAATATGTTGATAATAGCACAAATGTGTTGAAAGCTCCTTTTGATGTTGAAGAAAAACACTTAACTTGGGCTAATGGTCAAATTCCCAAATTCTTTTGACAAGTTTATAATAGTGATGAAGCCATTGAATTTAATGCTTATGATGAGGTAATTAGTAAAGATGGGATTATGGATGAAAGAATTAGAGAGGAAGAAATAACCATTTATGAGAAGAAATTAACTTGTTCATCATCAATTTTTAACCGTCATATTGCAAAAAAAAACTATACTTTGTATGTCGAGAAATTTATCAGTAATTTATTGGATGCGACTGGGAAAAAATTATTTGAAGAGGAAGAGGTTAACGAGCTTTGTCTCGAATGAACTAAAATTAGCCAAAAGGTAGTGAAAAAGGCTATGGATACTCTTGTAAAATTTAGAGAGGAAGCGAAAGGTTTAAGTTTTGATGAATTAAAAGTTAGAAGTAATGAACTTAATCCTTATCAAGCCAAATGATTAACTAGAGAAGTCAAGAATAAAGAAATTGATAATGAAATGATAGATGTGTGAAATGAATGAAAAACTATTACAGCTGATAAACGAGTAGGTTTAGAAAGTATTCATGCGGAATTAGGAAAAAAAAGGAGTGAATTAACTAAAATTAGTCTTCAAAAAGCTGATAAAAAACAAAAACTGATCCAAATCCAAAATCAAATTAAGGATTTTGAAACTAATCAAATTAATCACTTATGAACTCAACTTAAAAATTTAGGAGATAAATTAACTGATCCATCTAATCAAGAAATTATCACTTATCAAGAAACCATTGCCATTAGAACTTTGATTTACTTCTTAACTGATTTAGAAAATGAAGGCAAACTAGAAACTCTCCTTACAACTACTGAAAGAGGATATCTCACTAAAGTAGAACAGTTAGAAGCTATTTGAAATGCTAAACTTCCTACTTATAGCACTTGACAAGGTTTAGGTGCTAGTTTTTGAGAAAGACTAAATAATTGAGAAAAAAAAGAAGGAAGAAACCTAACTGGGAAAAGCATTACAACTTATTTTAATTTACTAAAGAGTGAGTTAAATAATGCTCAGCAAATCATCGGTATTAGTCTAGAAGAAGAAGCAGAATTATTGGCGATTACTAATTACTTAACTAATCCAGAATTAAGAAGTGAAAATCTTCGTTCAGTTTTCAAGATTGATGCAGATATTACTACTTCTTTAGTAGAACAATGAAAGAATTTTGGAGACCAAAAACTCTTTAGAAAAGATGAATTAGAACTAAAAAAGATTGGAAGTATTGTGAATGATTTGGATGATTTTGAGCCTTTCTTTACTCATCTCAAAGATTATTTAAAAGATAAAAAAGGAATTCCTCCTTTTCCTGAGGATAATGTTGCTGAACAAGATAAATTAAACTATTTCTTTACTCTCAGTCCGCAGTATGTAATTGGAGCAGTCGCTGATTATCACATCAAAACTGACAATGCTAAGAAAGAAGAAATTGAAACTGAAATGAGAGCTGATCGAAATCCAGCAGATAAAACTAAAAGTTTAGATTGGAACATTTATGGAGATGGAGTTAGTCCAACTGAAGCAGGAACTAAAAAATACTATTTCGAAAAACTTGGCGGAATTAACCATAGTTATGCTAAAAATGAAACCCAAAAATTAACTCCTACTTCCAAAGAAAGCTTTTGAAGAATGAATAATCTTGCTGCTTGACTAGGTGGACTGGGCTTACTTTTACTCTTAGCAGGAATTATTTGAATTATTCACAAAAGAAAAACCCTTCTCCAATGATGAAATTCTCCTTCCGATTTAGAAGATGAATTGGATGATGATGATGATGATGATGATTAATAATGATTTGATTGTTTATTCTGCCAGTCTTCTTTTCTTTCTTGGTTCATCATGAGCTGATGTTAAGGTTCATTTATTGCTTATTATTTTTCTTTCTTCATGGTAAATTTCATAGGTAATCCTTTCTTTGTCTAAATATGTTTGCAAAGATTTGGTATCTGCTAATTTAAAAATGTAAGGAGCAATTTTTTCACCTTGTTCTTTTTTTAGAATACTTCTAATGGTGCTATAGTTCTTAGGTTCCATAGTAGACCTGATGTAAATGAGTTTCATATTAACTATTTTTATCTAGAGGTAATTCTATATATCACTTAAGATAACAAATTGGACTGTTAAATTATAATTACAATGTAATTGTGATAATAATGACTAAACTTTGATCCCTGAAATTTTTGGGCAATACCAATGTTCACTTTGTCTGGTTTTGTTGCAGCATGCCCCATATTAATATTAATATTAATATTAAAAATGGTGACTGAACCCTATAATTATTTGTATTACTTAATATATTGGCTATTAATTATTTACTGTTCATCAAAACTGAATAATATTTTTTTTGAAAAAAAATGGCAGATTCCAAAGATAATGAATTGACGTTTTATAATAACTTGAAAGGATTAGATGCTGTGAGCCGTTTTTTCATTAATTGGTTGATTTATTATTTATTACCAATGTTTTATCATCATCATATACTCTCATACTCATACTTATCCTCTTATTCACAGTATGCACGTCATAAAAAGTTTATGAAAGATTATGTTTACTTTTATGGAAAGGTTAAGCCAGAACCAACATCAACATCATCATCAACAAATATTTTTAAAACAGAGTTTGATATTTTAAAAGAAAATCACAAGTATGTATCTTTTATTATTTTAAATAATTTAATTTCTTAAATTAAAAAAAAATTTTCAAAAATATATATATTTTTAGTATGTATTATTATGTATATAGAAAGAAAAATTTAAAAAATTATTATTATTATTATAATTTTTCATGATGATGATTGATTGTTTACAATTACAATAATGATGGCGATGATATAACAACTACAATATGGTATTGGGTGAAAGATTTATTCGTGATGATGAAGAGGAGGATGAAGAAAAATTATCATGGGAACAAAGGATCGCAAAAAAATATTATGATAAATTATTTAAAGAATATTGTATAGTTGAATTAAAGTATTATAAAGAGGGAAAGGTAATTAATTTTTTAATTGGCTTTACTGAAAAAAAAAAAAAGGCATTTTTAATAGAAAAAAATTTAATGTTATTGTTATTATTATTATTATTATTATCATTGTCATTATTGATTGATCGTTGATTTGGTTATACATAACTTTTTGATGGGATAATTGAAAAGATTGCTTTAAGATGGAGAATTGAAAAAGAAGTCATATCAGGAAAAGGTACTTTATCATCATAATAACAATAATAAAAAAAGAATTCTCCAACACATTATTTTTTTCTCTTTATATATATAAAAAAAAAGATTTAATTTGATCTATATATCTTTTTTTAGGACAATTTATTTGCGCATCAACAAAATGTTTGGATACAAATGATTTGAAATCATGGGAAGTGAATTTTGCCTATATGGAGGATGGTGAAAAGAAAAATGCTTTAGTGAAAATTAGATTATGTCCAAAATGTTCTGATAAATTAAATTATAGAAAAAAACATGAAGAAGCTAAAGTTGCTAATAATAATAATAATAAGGTTATTAAAGAAGAATTAGTAGATGAAGATTTTGATGAAGTTGGCGATAAAGATGTTAAGAAAAAAGAAAAAAGAAAAAGATCATCAACAGCAGCAGAAAATTCTTCTTCAAGTAAAAAAACTAAACATTCTAAAAAACATAAGAAACATAAAGGAGCAACAATTAGCAATAATGAAGCAACAATTAGTAATAATGAAGCGACAATTAGTAATAATGAAACAACAATTAGCAATAATGAGGCAACAATTAGTAATAATGGAGGAGAAAAAAATGACGATAATAATGAAACTAGAAGTGAACAAACTTCTTCTTTGGAAAGTGGCAAAGATGATGCGATAGGTGATTATTTAAAAATTCAGATTTTATTATATATTATTTATCACTTTCTTCAAGTTATTGATAACTTTTATATATATATATATATATATATATAATGAAGTTAAACAAGAATCAAGAAAAGAAGATTTTGAAGATTTTTATACAAGAATATTTGCAGGATTATTTGAATGAATATAAATAAATTTATTATCTATTTGCTTGAAATTTTATTTTAAATAAAAAATAACTTTATTATTAATAATAGTTACATTATTCTATATAGTCTGATAATAATAAAATATTAAAAGTTTGTTCTTTATCTTTGATAAAGGCTTTGCCTTGTTATTAATTAACAAGGTTATCATCGTTGATATGAGATTAGAATGAATCTCTATTTCCATATTGGTGGTTTTGTGGGTTTTTTTTTTGGATTAGTTGATTTTTGACAATTTTGTGTATTTTTTTTTAGCGGCAGAGGTGGTGGTGGTGGTCGCCGTTTAGGCGATAATGAACTAGGCTTTACAATTTTAGGTTGTTGTTCTTGCTGTTTATGAGATGCCGGAGATGGTGTTGATATTAGTGGAGTAGCTGATTCTTGTGATGATGATGGTGATGATGATGATGATGGTGATGATGATGGTGATGATGATGATGATGGTGATGATGATGATGATGTTGTTGATAATGTTAGCGGCGGCGGCAGCGGCAGTGGCACTGACGGCATCGGCATCTGCATCTGCAGCGACGGCGACGGTGGTTGTGAATTTAAAGAGGATGACGAACCATTGTTCTGTTGATAATTATAATAATTATAAAATTGTGGTTGTTGGTGCTGCATTGGATGGAGTTGTGAGAGGGGTTGGATTATTGGTGATGGTGGAGTACTTGTATTAATTGTAGGAGATATTATAGGAGATGTCCCGGGAAAATTATTTTGTTGATAATTATAATATGGTTGTTGTTGTGAAGGTGGATAAGATGGCGAAGATGGTGAGGGTGGATAAGATGGCGAAGATGATAAAGGTAATGACGGTGATGATGCCGAGAAAGTAGAATATGGTGAAAGTAAATTGTTCTTTTTTGGGATTATAGGTTCCGGCATAGGCATTATTTTAAAAGTATTTTGCTGTTGATATTGTTGATATTGTGGTGTTGTTGGTGTTGTTGGCGTTATTGGTGTTGTTGGTGTTGTTGGCGTTGTTGGCAGTGAATTTGTCGATGATTTGTTTAATAATGTATTAGTAGTATTGTAGCTTTCATAATAATAATTATTATAATTATAGTTGTAATTTGATTGTTGTGGTTGTATTGCTGCTGTTACTGCTGGAGTTGCTTGTGGTATCGTTAGTGTTGGTGATTGATATGTGTGAGTATTATGATTATGATTGTTTTTAGTTCCTCCGCGAGTTTGTTCATTTAGGCTACCTGACCCGCTAATATTGTTGTTTCTAGATTGTTTTAAGAATTGTCTTTTTTTTTTATGCTTTATATGCTTTAAACAACATATTCTAGCAAATAGACCAATAATGACTAAACCAATTAAAACACCAAATACACCTGCCATTGCGACTGCGGGTGTTTTATTTTGGGTTGTATTTGTTGTTTCTATTGTTGAATTCGTTGTTGTTACATCGCGCGGTAACAACAATGCAGGTAATGGTAGTGACGACGATTCCAATAAATATAGTAATAATAATGGTATTCGAAGAATTAAAATTTTATGATACATTTTTTTTTCTTGGGAAAAAAAAAAAAAAGGATTTTGTTTCTATTTATTATATTTATTATAACTGCCAGGAAAAAATAATGATTCATTTTTTGAATATATATAGCAATAAAAATCTGACAAAGCGAACATTTATTATTATGTGACGTAAATAGTTAACTGTGATGTGATATTAATATCGTAATTGTACAGATTTAATAATATCGTAATAGTAATAGTTAAAAATTTAAGAAATACGTCACAAATTTTCAGGGTTCAAAATTTAGCAAATTAGCATGCTTGCAGGCATTATAACTCCGAATAATAATATAATAGCACCCCGTTTTTCAAAAAATGACCGTAATAGGTATCGAATATTGTAATGTGTTAGTACTATAAAGTATAATTTTTATTTTTAAGAATATCGAAAAAGAGAGCGTTTACACTAGTAACTTATTTTTAAAAAAATCATTGATATTAATTTAATTTAACTAGTTTCTATTTGAATAAGCTAGAAAATTCCATATTTAATTTTTTAAAAATTATCAGGTGACTGATATAGTGATTTTTAATCATAATGAATATTCTTATTATTATGTCGATCATGAATATTCGAATTGAACATTCGGTACTAGTGCTAGTACTACATAATAATAATAATAATAATAATAATAAATTAGGAATTCTGAATAACATTTCAATCATCGTGGCTCGGACATGTGGCCTAACGATTTTATTTTATGATTAACGTCACTTTTTTGAAACAAACAATCAATCGTTTTATATTAACATTTCGGGATAGCAGAATTTCTATTCGCAATATAAATTATTATTATTATTATTATTATTATTATTATTATTTTGTTTTATTCGAATTACTCGTTTTATTCATTTCATTCAAATTATTCACTGTTTTATTCGTTTATTCATTTTATTCGCTTTATTCAAATTGTTCGTTTTATTCAAATTATTCGCTGTTTTATTCGTTTTATTCGAATTACTCATTTATTCGTTTTGTTCGCTTTATTCGGTTTATTCAAATAAAAATTATTATTGTTTAAACCTTGTGCATGACTTTTGTTCACGATTAAAAATTGTTGTATGTATGTAGTACCGAATATTCATCGAATATAGTTCATCATTATTGATATATTTCTAATAGTAAAATCGAACAAAAGCAAAAACAGTTTGTTATTTTTCGTGTAAAGCGAGTGCTTTGGTAAAAGGCAACAGTGTAGTGTTTAATTTTGGGTAACTAGTGAGTATTAACAACGATATTCGCTTTAGAGAAGTGTTGTCCTAAAGTTAATTGTTATCGTAGACGTAAGGCTGAAATATTCACGTAATAAAAGGTGCTGTTTCAAACGTGGATCTTCGAAACATCTATATCAATATTGTACTCATAATATATAGAGAGACGGCATTTGTAGGCGGATGCTGATTATTGCAAATAATAATATTTTTTTTTTTTATAAATTTATTTTTTTATATATTAATAATTATCATTCATTATTGATATATTAAATACTGTATGCTAAATATGTAAATTTATTAATAATAAAATTTTAATTTCTTTTATAAAATAAGTTTTTTTATTTGATTTTTTGAAAAAAATTTTTTTAAAGCAAGTTTATCTTAAGAAAAGTGCTCGTTATACATTTAAAAATTTTTTCGATTATTACAATTATTATTATAATAAAGAACCTATTGATCATATAAAATAAATTGTTTTTTTATCTATTCATTATTAAGATATTGATGTAATTCGTATTTGTGATTTAAAAATAAGTATAATTGGTATTATTGTTATTACGGAGATTTGTATTTCTGCAGTATCTAGTGTTATGTTCCTTTGATTTACAATGTTTACACCAATTATTTAATCTAGGTCTTAGTGTGCATTCACGAGTAAGGTGACCTACTTGTTTACAATTGCTACAAAAATTTATTTGTCTATTCTCTCCTTTTGCATCTTGGCTATAATTATTATAATAATTTCTTTTGGTGCTGCTAGAACTACCTCTTCTATTGTCGTTATCTTGACTACAGTTGTTATTGTATCTTCCCCTGTTAAAGCTATTTCTTCTATCGTGATTATCTTGACGATAATTATTATTGTTGTTTCTTTTGGTGCCATCAAATCTATTACTTTTATTTTTTGCGCCCCAATGACCTTTGACATTCTTACTACTTGGATCATTATCACTTGCATTCTTAAGCTCGGCTTCGAATTTAGCAGCAATCTTCAACCAATCATCTTTATCATTTTGTTCATTTGAGCCCCAACCATCATCGTCTAGATTTGTTGAATGTTCGATAAGAATAGGAATGCTGACGGAATTGGTAACACCATTATCTAAATTATCATAAGTTGTTTTTTTAAATTCGGGTTCAGATTCTTCAGTAATTTTCCACCAATCATTTTCACCACTTTGATCTAAACTTGTTGAATGTTCGTTAAGAATAGGAATGCTGACGAGATTGGTACCACCATTATCTAAATTATCATAAGTTGTCTTTTTAAATTCGGGTTCAGATTCTGCGGCAGTTTCCGACCAATCATTTTCACCACTTTGATCTAAACTTGTTGGAGATTCGATAGAAATAGTAGTACCACCATTATCTAAATCATTATCTAAGTTATAATCTAACCTTTCTAATTCAGCCTCAAATTCAATTTTTCTTTTCAACCAATCCTCATCGTCGTTATCTAAATTACGACCTGCTCTAACCTCTAATTCAATTGCCTTTCTCGACCAAATTTCGTCATCATCGTTGGATTGATCAGGGGAATTGTTATTTTCGGATTGATCGTTATTAGTTCCATCACTATCACCGTCAACTGATTGAACAAATAGTACCTGATTAATTACTATTGTTTCAATTTTGATATTTTCAACTTTGCAAAGTTCGGAATATGTGGATTGATCGTTATCAGTACCAATATTATTAACTGATCGACAGAATAGTATCTGGTGATGACATTTTTTAATTATTGTTGTTTCAATTTTAATATTTTCAATATTGCAAAGTTCATTATTATTAGAGTAAATATTTGCCATATCAATGTTGCCACGAGTATCTTGGAATGTTGTTGCGCTCGTAACGTTGTCTTCAATAATAGATTCATTGATATCATCAGTATTTGGTACTGATTCCGATTCAAAGTCAAAGTTGTTGAGATGTGGTTGGAAGTTTTGTCCGGTAACGTCATCTTTGATGTTTAAATTAGATTTATAGATATCATCAGTGTCTGGTACTGATTCCGATTCAAAGTCGAAGTTGTTGAGATGTGGTTGGAAGTTTGGTCGTGTAACGTCATCTTTGATGTTTAAATTAGATTTATAGATATCATCAATGTCTGGTACTGATTCCAATTCAAAGTCGAAGTTGTTGAGATGTGGTTGGAAGTTTGGTCGTGTAACGTCGTCCGTGATGTTTAAATCTATCGTCATGCGTGAAACATCATTGCCAGACACAATAATACTGTCAAGTTCCTTTTTTAGATTGTTAATATCAACTGATTCGACGTGTGAGCCAACATCATTATTTGTTGTTTCAATATCCACAGTTGGAAGCAACAGGATGTAAATGGAAATTGGCAATAAAAACATTGGCGACATTGCCATTATATATTGAATTAAAATAATTGTTTTAAATATAAATATTGCCAATTTTATCAGAAAGGCAATCTCGCATAGAAAGATTGTTTTTTCGATAATTGACATAATTATTTGTATGTGATAATAATAAAAATAATAATTTTTGTTTGTTTTGAGAGAGAAGTTTTTTTTATAAAAAAAGTTTTTGGCGAGAATTTTTTTTTATAGAAAAATTTTTTATTAGAGGTTTTCGTGAGGGGTTTTTATAAGAAAAGTCTTGAGAAGTTTTTTTGTGAGAAAAAAAATTTTTTTACACAATTAATCGTGCAAAACCATGTGAATAAAAAAACAAAACATGTAAAATCTTATGATGTAGTGACGTAACTTTATGTGATTGATGATAGATACTTTGAAGTTGTCGTAATTTTTTTGTTAATTTACCACAAATACTAAGGGTTATATCGATCAATTATCAAGTTTGATCTGGCAATTTGTATTAATATATTAGGTATATATTGGGTTAGAACAAACCAAAAACCATGAGAACAAAGTACAAACATGTAAAATCTTGTGATATAGTGACGTAACTTTATGTAATTGATTATAGATACTTTGAAGTATATAGTCGTTTCATAAATATAAGGGAGTTTATTTTTTCTCCCTCACTCCTCAATTATCATTGTCCATCTTGCTTTGTATCCTTCATCGTATGATGACAATCATTACTATTTTATACAACAATTGAAGAAAAATCTGTGTGTTCGTTTTAAAGAGTGTAAAATCATATACCGCATACTTCCGAAAATAAGCAGCCCGTGAATAAGCCTTCAACCCCAAAAATAATGAATTCACGAGCTTTTCAATAGTTAAAAAATTTTATAAAATTTACTAAATTTTTTTATGTTAATTCAATTATTACTGTGTTAGATAAAAATTTAGATTGATGGATAATTTATAGTTTGCGCCATCTAAATAAAATCTTCAAAATCCCATCCAAATAGCAATGATTACTCTGGTGTCACGGGATTATAAAATCACATGACTTAATCATTTATCATATTCGTTATGAATTTGAGTATTCGAATTACATTGAAAGTTTATTCAAATAAACTTTTACTCAAATAAATGAATAAAACAAATATATAATTCAAATAAACGAATAAAATGAATTGAATAATTCGAATAAATGAATAAAACAAACAAAATGAATAATTCAAATAAACGAATAATTCAAATAAACGAATAAACAAACAAAATGAATAATTCAAATAATTCGTATAATCAATTTCTTTATCTGAGCCTTCTTCACTTGATGTATATTCTAAATTTTTATTCAATTCGTTATTTGACTTTGTTTTTTTAACATTTCTAGCCTTTCCCAAATGTGCAGTTTGCTTATTTAGGCTTAGCATTTTTTTTAATTGAAAGAATGTAAATTTGTTAATAGTGCATTGTTTGTTGATTGCTTACAAAAAATATGAACAGATTTGGTTAGGTCACGTGATTTGAATATCCTTTACTAAATAGTTTTTTTTCTATTTTATTATTTAAAAAAAAAAGCCTTGATGATTCGAAGTTGCACGATTTTTTTTGATGTCTTTAGATGACACGCATATATCAATTCAACCTGTGTAAATAAGCAACAAATTAAGCAAAATAGATTTAGTCCATGAATAAACAATTGTTGGTTTTTTGACAGAAATTCGTTGAAGTAAATGGTATATAAAAAAATAAATACTATTTAGTTCTTTATTAACCACCTGGTAGATCTCCTCGTCCATATCACTTCAACTACCGCACCCTTATAAACGATTGCTTGAGGTAGCCATTTAAATACTCGCATCAATCAGGTCTCGTGATCATGATATTTTCTGAGAGAATGCATCAAATTATTTTATAATTTTTCTACAAGGTAGCAAATCAATGGATTAAAAACACATGGGGATCCCTGAATTCAGTATCATTTTTTTTTGATGGTATCACCATACTAATATAAACAAAATTAATATTTTTGGCTCAATGATTATTAAAGTTTGGTTAGCCAATTTCAAATTCGTTGATTTTCGTCACATCTCATCAAGTATGACGAAATCATAGGGATGGGAAACGTAAATTTCATGCGCATATGGTTATGCAGTGCAATCTTTTTTTTTAGTTTATATTAAAAAAACAATTACATCATTATTTAATAAAAATATTATAATAATAATGCTTTCATCATTATTGTCATCATCATTAATTGTAAAACGTGTGCAAGTACATCTTTACTACATTTTTAAAATGTGCTTCACATATTTCCCAACTTTTCAAAAATGATTTTATTGTGTAATAATATAAATTTATAATTCTCTGTTGAAAAATTCAGTATGGGGTATTTCTAAATTTATACTTAAAGTTACACGACGAAAGTCATAATCACAACTTTTTTCATATTAATTAGAACCATTATAATTATTACTTTTCATATACCTATATATGTATTATAAATTATTTAATTCTAAAGTAAGGGTTTGTTGATATTTTTGCTTGAACCACAATGTTTAATAATCTCAAACATATTTTTATGACTCTGATCTTATGGGCTCTTATTAAGTTGGCAGTTTTTTTATTTGATTTGTATATCAATAGTCCCACTAGTGTTTAATAAAGTCCATCTTTCCGGACCTCGACTAGACTTCCCGTTAGCCTTGTTAAATGTTTATTAAGCGAAAAAGAATTAGGTTGTGAAAATGTTTATTACAGAACGGATTATTTGTAAAGAAACAATTTGATATTAATTTTTGCCCCTATTCTTATGAACGAGACTCTGAATATTAAGTAAATAATTAATTAATTAGTTGATTAATTCGCAATTCGTGATAAACGGAAAGGATCGACATACATTTTAATAGTAAAATGCGGGGTTAATAACTTAATAAAAT
>CAUDNR010001191.1:62693-78896 GCA_958430865.1 Entrophospora sp. SA101 | reverse complement strand
ACATAGATAAATAGTAAATAATAAATAATAACTAAAGACACGAAATAATTGATGCTACAAATAATAATTAATTGTGTATCACATTTCCAGATGTAAATATTATTGTACTACATAAGACGTTGTATATGATTACGAAGTAAATTGTTACAATTTTTGTATGTAACCTATCTATATAGTTTGCGGGATCCTGAATTAACACTAATATTGATCCATTAATTAATGATAGCAAACCATCAGTTAGTGATAATAATGTATTATTGAATAATACAGTACAGATTATCTATACTCAAAAGTTAAAATATTTGAAATATTATGTGTTCCACATGTTGGATTTTTAAAAAATCACCATTCAATTCAGCTTTAAAAAGGGAGTCAATTCATATAAAAAAAATTTTGCCTCAATTTTTTTTTCATGCATTTTTTAAATTTGAGAGTTATGTCCAAAAATGCAATAATAGTCTTGTGTTACATTATTTTGAATTGCATAACCAAATTTGTAATGACTTTCCTTTGATGTAATATGTTCATTAAACCTTTTTATTGTAAATAACTTTTTATTATTAAAAAAAAAAGAAAATAAAAATACAAATAAATTAATATATGTTGTATGGTGCAGTATTTTTATATGTGGGCTTTTTAGGACAATTTTCGTGTTTTTTAGTAAATGCCAGGGTTTTTCTATAGATTTCAGACTTTTACTATGTTTCTGAGTAACTTATATAAATCTAATGATTGGTGTATTTTTTTAGACGTATAACACTATAGTGAAATTTTTTATATCTAATTGATTACTATTTAGCTTTCTATTGCTGTGAGCACAACCCTTTAAGGGTGTGTGAAACAGTTGCGGAGCGAAGCGGAGCATAGTTATCTTTTAGTTAGCATTTAGCTTTCTATTAATAAAACAGATAGTAAAAAAATTTAGATATTTTTTCGAGACAAAATTGGTGTATTTTTTTGATATCTATTTTGATTACTATTTAGCTTTCTGACCCGGAGGAGCATAGCGAGTCCGAATGCGAAGCGTAGCGGAGCATAGTTATCTTATTTGATTACTAAAACATTTTCTGTCCTGGAGGAGCATAGCGACTCCAAATGCGAAGCATAGCGGAGCATTAGTTATCTATTTAGTCAACAATTGGTTTCTTAACACTAAGGAGTATACACCTAAGGTGTGAGCGATGCAGTAGCGGAGCATAGTAATCTTTTAGTTATCAATTAGGTTTCTATGGTAAAAAAGATAGTTAAATTTTATTGTCTTGCAGGCCCGAAGGGCGACTCGAAGAGTCATGGGTGGTCTTCAAGCATCTGAAGTTGTCGAGCATAAAATTGCATGACATAATATCCTTTAGAATGTTTTTTGCAACATCCACAATCAGAAGCTGTAGGTTTTCCACAATCATTACATAAAACACGTTTTTTAGATCTCCAATGTTCATAGCACCCTTCAGGACGTCGACACCCACGTCCACAGACTTCTCCAGAATTGTGTATATATTCGCATATATATTTACCCCCTAACTTTTCGATATATTTACCTCCCTCGATATATTTAATAAACATTTCAATAAATGAATAATTATTTTTTATTTAAACAAAAGATCTGGTATATTAATAAAAAACACCGAAAAATATATTACTATGGCTAAGATACTTAAATGTCCAGGTTGTGATCGAGAAATAAGAACTGGTAAAACTCGAGATCTTAATAAACACATGAATTTAAATGGAAACCTTCGTAAAGGACAATGCCAACCAGCTTTGCTTATAATGCAAAATGTAGGAAACGTTACCCCGGAGCAAAATACACCTCAAACTGAAAACATTACTCCAGAGCAAAATCCGCCATCAACTCCTGAAGGTGATCTCATATCATTTAACGAAAACCCACCTACACACCAGCCACCCCAGCCAAGAGAGGCAAGCGCACCGGCAGTCGACCTTTTAACTGATGATGTTCCAAATACAGAAGCAGGATCAAGTTCTAATACTCAAGAAGAACAAAAAAAGAAATCAATTTTAACGATAGATGAATTAATAAAATGGTTATCAAATCCGGAAATAAAAAACAATAAAAAAATTAGATCAAAGCATATACCTAAAAACGATAAAGAATGGTATGATTTAATGGAAATAGATAACGAAAAAGATAGTGAACCAAGTGATTCAGAATATGATACTGCTGAAGAAGAACCAGATATTCATTTCGAAAAAATCAAGGATCCATACATTAATAGAATAGCAGAAGCCAGAAAATTTAATGATGGTGAGGTATGTGATTATTATGCATTTGTACCAAAAGGATACTTTGCCGAGGGCGAGCCATTAGCTTTCTTCGAATCAGTCGAAGAAAAAATTGCTGATGTTTATAAAAGAGAATTGACTTTAAAGGGTGGATTAAAGGTAAGAATTATGTTAATTGCAAAAATGAAGAAAATAGAGCCAGAAACCCAAGAACCTAAATATAAAACTTTTCCGTTCAAGCATGAAACTATAGAAATTATTAGAGAAGATCGAATTAACGCAACTATAGAAAAAGGATATAACGAAATTATAGACCAGATTGAGGATGAAGCAATACAAGAATCTGGATGGGCTTTTGTACGAGCAGAAGAAGTATTTCTTGAAATAAGCGCATTCAGACCATTACGAGGTAGTAGTTGGCTATCTTTACCAGAAGATTTAGATAAGCCACAGCTCGGTTTAATTAATCCGCAAAATTTCAAAGACAATGAATGCTTTAGAGATTGTGTTAATATACACCATGCAAGAGAAGATGCACTAAAAGCAGGACAAAAACCTACACATCTTGAACGTGTAAGCAAGATTAGACGATATGGTAATATAGCTAATTTTGAAGGCATAAATTTTCCAGCAACACTACATGATGTTGATAAATTCGAGGAAAATAACCCAAACTATGCTATAAATATATTTAGGCCAGTGTATAAAGAAGTGTTCGGAAAAATAAAAGTAGATATAGACCCATTACATATCTCTGAAAGAAATTATCAAGTCGAACATATGTTAGATTTATTATATTTAACAGAAGGTGAAGAGAATTTAAATGACCGAAAAAATACAAATGATATACCAGAAGGATTAAAAACGCATTACGTATTTATAACAGATTTTACTCGATTAATGCGTAAGTGGAATAACCATCATGGAAAAAAATACTTTTGCCGAAAATGCTTACGATTTCCTTATAGTCGACTAGATTTATTAGAAAAGCATATTCCAACATGTCCAGGACCAAGTAAAGCACCACAACGATTAATCCTTCCTGAAGAGGGTAAAAACTATGTGAAACCCAAGTATTTCAAAAACATGCTAAAGAAACCTTATTTAATTACTATGGATCTTGAAGCAGAAGAAATCGAAGTAGAGAAAAACGATAATGAAGAAAATACTATAAAATTAGCAGAGCAAAAAGCAATTTCATATGGATATACAATACATTGTTCAGATGGGACTACACAAAAACCAGTAATTAATCGAGAATCAGAAAATATAATAAAAGACTTAATGGAAAACCTTCAAGAAGATCTAGAAGTTATTTTAGATAAGCTTCGTGAAATAGTTCCATGTGAAAAAATGACACCTGAATTATGGCGAAAATATCAAACTGCAAACAAATGTTGGATATGTGAAGAAAAATTACATGAAGCTGGATATAATAAAATTCGTGTATTCGATGCTGAAACCAAAAAATATTTGGGTGCTTCACATAGAAAATGTCACGGGAAAAAATCAATGATTCAAGGTAAGTTAGATGATGAGCAAAAAGAAAAACATAAATCTTGTAAGGTATGTATGTATTTGCAAAACGCAATTACCAGACGAGGAAAAAAACAGAGTGATAGATCATGATCATATTACAGGAAAGTTTAGAGGTCCTGCTCATAGTGGATGTAATATAAAATTACGAATCAATCCAGAAACAATAAAAATTCCGGTATTATTGTGTAATGGAAGTGGCTACGATTTTCATCATCTAATGCAAGAAATAGCAAAAGTGACGGATGAAAAAATAGTGCCTATAGCAAATAATTCTGAACAATATATCACTTTCTCAGTCGGGCAACTTCAATTTATAGATAGTATGAAATTTTCGTTACCGGGTTTAGCTAAGATGGCAGAAAATTTACAAGATGAAAAAAAGGGGGAAAACAAAACACCAGAACAACTAGCCAAATGTTTTCCAATTATGTCAAAATTCATCTCACCTCATTTGTTATCATTGCTTACGCGTAAAGGAATTTTTCCGTATCAATGGTTAAATAATAAAACAAAATTTAATGAGACACAGCTCCCACCACGTAAAGATTTTAATAGTGATTTAGATGGGTTTAATTACTGTGATCATAATTGTAGAATAGAAAAATGTGAGCATGGAGAGAAGATAGGGAAATGCAAACATAAATGTCAGAAATGTAAGCATAAAAAAGAACCAGGTAATTGCAATGAATGTGAAGAAAATAAAGAATGTGAACACGAAAAAATTTATACCATATCTCAAAAGGATTATGATTTTGCACATATGATCTGGCGAGAAACAGAATGCAAGACTTTTGGAGATTATCACGATATCTATCTTAAAACTGATGTATTAATTTTAGCAGATGCATTCGAGGCATTCCGTAAAGCCTCATATTCAGCATTCAAGCTCGACCCAGCAAATTATTTAACCGCACCAGGTTTAGCATGGGATGCTTGTATGAAAGTAACAAAAGTTAAGCTAGAATTATTTAATGAGCATCAAGGGGATATGCATGATTTCTTTACAGCAATGAAGAGAGGAGGAATGTCTTTAGCAAGACGACGCATAGCCAGAGCAAATATTCCTGGATTAGAGGGATATGATGGAAAAAAAGCAAAAAAATGGCTTTTGTATCTAGATGCTAATAATCTATATGGTTGGGCAATGTCTCAATATCTTCCAACCGGTGGATTTAAATGGTTAACATCAATACCTGTCGAGCCATCTTCACCTTTAGTGCAGAAAATTTTAACGATAAAAGAAAAATCAAATCAAGGATGTTGTTTAGAAGTAAAGTTATCAATTCCAAAAGAATTGCATCCCAAATTTCGAGACTATCCAATGTGTCCAGAACGAATGAAAGTACCATATGATTGGTATGGATCAAAGCAAAAAGAATGGATAGGAAAACAACGTCCCGATACAGAAAAACTTATACTAACTCTACATGATAAAGACCATTATGTTATTCATTATAGAAATCTACAGCAGTGTATAAGAGAGGGGTATGTTCTAGAAAAAGTATACAGAGTTTTAGGTTTCGAACAATCTCCTTGGATGGAACCCTATATAGCAATGAATACACAACGACGAGCAAAAGCGAAAAATGCTTTCGAAAAAGACTTCTGGAAATTGATGAATAATTCAGTATTTGGAAAAACTATGGAGGATGTGAGAAAGCGAGTGAATATAGATTTGGTTCGTCAGGTAGGTGAAGAACACAGACTACGAAGACTAATTTCAGATCCTGCATTTGTTAGTAGGAAAATCTTCTATGGGGCGAACTTAGTAGCTGTACACCAAAGGCAGACTAATGTAAAACTAAATAAGCCGGAATATGTAGGATCATGTATTCTTGATCTTTCTAAATATTATATGTATGACTTTTGGTATAGTTATCTCAAAAAGAAATACGGGGATAAAGTAAAACTCCTATATACTGATACAGATTCATTAATCATAGAAATTGAGACCGAAAATATTTATCAAGACATGATAAACGATTGTGATTTATTTGATTTTAGTGATTATCCTGAAGAGCATTGGGTGGTAAAAAATCTTCCAGAAGATCAATGGATAATTAATGAAGAAGGTAAGCGTGTATTAAAAAATACTAAAGTAATAGGTAAGTGGAAGGATGAAAATGGAGGAGATAGAGCTATCGGCTATGCAGGAGTTCGTGCAAAATGTTATAGCGTTGTGTGTGAAAATTCACGAAAAAATATGATCAAGGCCAAGGGTCTTAAAAAGTCTCTCATCAAGAAAGAGCTTACACATAAAATATTCGAGGACTGTGTTTTAGAAGGGAAAGAAGATCAACCACGAACTGCTCAATTCCTCCGAAGTTACAGACATCAAATGTATAGGATATCGCAAACAAAGAGAAGTGTTAACCCACTAGATACAAAATTGTGGATAGCACAAGATATGGAAACGACATATTTATATGGAGATTGTGAAATTCCAGAAGAATAAAATAAATCGTTCTACTTATTGTAATAAATATATCTATTTTTTTGATCAATAGAAAATAAATATATAAAAAATAAATACGTACGCAAGCAATTATTAAAACAAGGATATGACGAAGTATCAGATATCATTGACCTATATGATGGAACTAGTTGCGAGGTTATGTGCAATTGAGAATATCCGGAGAATGCATAGTATATCTGCCTAAAATTAATTATCCGAATATTGGTTATTTTTTTCGATTAAAGATATATAATAATACATTACTTGAGAATGGTACAACTATTGCGGAGCAGGCCGTTAGGCAATTCTTCGAATTATGACCCAAAGGGTCTAAATATTTTTGATTTACCAGAATTACTAGAACAGATATTATATTTTTTAGAAATCAATCAATCTCTCTATCCTGCTTTATTCGTCAACCACTTTTAGTATCACTGCGGTGCTCCTATTCTATGGTGACGTATTGAGTTTTTTACAGAAAAAGATTATCGGAGAGGTCGGCATGGTCGTAAGATGCCTCGAGTTCTTACTCGGCAATTGATAAATTTTAAAAAAGTCATGTGTGGAAAGATAAAGCCAATCTATTGTGCCAAGATGATATATCTCAGATTGGAAGGTTTAAAAATCAAAGATGCGTTGATTAGTGCGATTCTACGCTCATGTTCAGATATACGTATTCTCATTCTTGATCGAAGTGATGGTTTCTCTAACATACCAATTATAGAAATTGCAAGATATTGCCCAAAGCTATTACATCTGAGTCTTAATTCATGTATATGCCTCACTAATCGGTGCATCACTGAAATTACTTGCTCATGCTCAAAACTTAGACATCTTGAGCTTGGTGATTGCTTGATTGGTAATGAAGCTATCAAGGAGATAGCTGACAACTGTACTAATTTGAAATATCTTAGTTTGAAGGGATGTAGAAGGATTAGTAATGAAGTGATGAAAAAACTTAATTCAAAAATTAAAATCGAACATCCAGATTATTCAGATGATGAATTCTCCGATTCTGATTTACCTCCACTTATTCCAATCTTTACCGGTGGACAAAATGGGATAGCTATAACCAGGTCCTTTAGAGACTACTCTTTGAGTCATACATTAGACGAAACAGATTTTTATTCAGCATTCAGTAATTATATCGAAGCATCATCAAATTCAATTAATCTAGAACGAGATAATATATTAAATAGTCTTGCTAGAGCCATTGATCAAGGATGCTATATATATCTGTGATAATTTTCCTTGCTTTATTGCAAAGCAATGGTTCTCCAAACCTACTTTTGATTCTAGACACGGGCACTGATTAACGCTAGCCGTTTTTTTAACAAAAACTTCATGTAATTGCTCAGGAGAGACATTCGGAAATAATGGTAGTCCCTCACCAGTAGACCAAAATTTCTTCACCCCCATATCGGCGAATTTCTTTATTAGGATACCTAGATCATCTTCTAAGGGGCCGTGGAATTTCTCAAACTTCTGGAAATACACTCTCGCATTTTTATCGGCTTCTTCTGCCATTTCTTGATTAGTATAGCCAACAATACCGATTTTTTCCTGAATTGTCACTATATCACCTTCTAAGCATAAAAGCAAATCAAATAATCTAATTGGTTTATCTGAAGAAATTTTATCCCTTCTAAGTTCCGCTTCTAAAACGGGATTAATATCTATACCAAGTTTCCCCTGTATAAGTATTAAATCCCCCACCAATTCTAACAATAATTCATATGAAACAGCAAGATTTTTTGCTTTCTTGCTCTCCGTCACTGCCATTTGATTTATATTACTGATAATACCGAGTTTTTCTTGAATTGCTATTATATCCTTCTTCTTATATAAAAGCACTTCATATAAAGGAGCATATCTTTCGCTTTGATCGGATTTATTATTAGTGTTACTTATCATATTTGTTATAATAAATAATATATTTAATTGCAGAAAAGCTAAATTACAATAAAGTAAAATCACGTGTGCCGGTCACTTTGCTAAAAAAAAATGAATGTGTCCCGATATATGTAGAAAACTTCTATATCTGGTTAAAAATTTGTACAAATTGAGTATGGATTTCTTCCCATTCTTTCATCAGATCGTCTAGCCATGCAGTACTTAAACCGCTTTTTAGTATACTGCGACGTAATAACTCTTCTCCGATTAGCCTATCCCGATCTGTTAAAAATTTATGATATTTTCTAGTATCTTCCTGCCTTTCTATTCCACCACGGTAAAAGCGTATATCTCTCTCCAAGTCTTCACGGAAGCATCCCATAGCCCACCTATTTTTCTCAGCCTCAGTAACGACTGAAAATTTCTCGGGATCCATTCCATGTTCGATGGCATATTGATAAAGGCGGGTTTTGTTTGGATGAATTGGTGAGTTACTGATTTTGTTTGGTACCCTTATTTGAATTTCTGGTAAGCTCTGTACAGCAATAATAACTTTCTTTTGATCGATACGAAAAGGACAATTAAGAAAATAGTGATCATTTTTACCGAGACAGCTCCAATCGCCCCATATACCTCGACTTGTATGTACCTCTTTACATACAGGACATTTAGCTTCTGAATCGGTATATTTAAATACATCCCGGTGCCATGCATTTGAATTAGTATATAATAGAAAAGGAAAATGCTTATGTACAGTTTCAATGATCACATTTTTTTCTTCCGGGAACTTGGAAATTTTGATAATGTAATCCTGTGAGATGTAATTACCTTCAATTTTAGGAGATTTAGGAGTTTCAGAAGTTTCAGAATTTATCCAAGGATCAAGACCAGTTTTATTTTTATATCTTTTATATAACTTGAGACGAATTTTATCCGTCAAAATGTTCGGTAACTCTGTTAATTTAGCTTCCCACTCCAAATATTCGGGAGTTAATGTTTTATTGGCCTTTTCTTGTGTATTCATGTTTCCATTTTATATAATACATATCTCTTTAAATTAGAGCGAAGCTCATTGTTTCACAATACAATAACTAACAAAAAAATAAATATACCCAGAAAGGTCATAAAGACTTTAGCCAATTGCATTAGCATAAGATAAAGCTCATGCTGTTATCTCGATTTCAATTCCACGTTGTTCACATTTAATATAATAAGATGATGCAGAGCATCGAATCTCCGATTCTCCAATTTCATATCTGCCTTCTATACCACTATCATCATCATGATCTAACTTGCATAGTGGGCACGAAGATTCATCAGTAATTCCATAATAATCGACATTTCCATCACTACCTTCTCAACATAAATTAGGATATTGTTTTAATGTTTTATTACGAAAATAAGCATGGTCACGAGTTGGATTAGACGATGCACTTACCTCAGTTTCCGGTAATTTTTCTGAATCATTTGAGATAGATGGTTCAATCACGTGTGCATTCTTTTTTGGAAAACGATTTATAATATTTTGAATTTGAATATCTTTTAGACTTGAAATAGCACTTGCACTATAGGTTACTTGCCTGATTCTATCCATCCCAATTCCTTCAAACAATATATAGATTTTTTTAGCTCTAAAAGTTATTTTACGCAAGTTTACATCAGTAATGTCAGGTAGAAGTGATTTGATTTCATTATATACCGATGTCCTTGCAGATTTATCGTCAATTTTTTCTATAGACCTAATATTCCCGATTCTATCCTCATATGTTTTATAATAACAATACCAGTATAAAATCTCCTTTTGTCTAACCTTCATTGCTATATTAAATAAATCAGCTATATTTTGTGCCGTAACTCTACTAGATTCTGTTAGAATTACTTCTAAAGATAATTCAGGAATTTGAATATCAAATGGTTTATCGGATGAAAGTCCGTGTATTGCGTTATTTTCGATATCATTGTCTTCGGCACAAACAGATAACTCATGCATTAGGCCTTGTTCTACTTTCTGATTATAAGGAATTTTCTGATCAATGGACACTTGCTCCGATTCAGCAGAAGTTTGAGATGAGTCTCCAACCTTAGGCTCTGCCCATTCCGATTGAATAGTTTTTTGTATTAATTTTTGATCTTGGATTTTCTTTCCCTTATTTCTCTTTCTTATTATATTACTAACTCTTTCTTTTTCTTTCCGATCCATAAAATCATCAACCACTTTATCTTCTGATGATTTAGTTTCTGTAGGGATAGGAGATGTGGAGCATCGAATTTTCAACTCCTGACATACATCAGAATTAGATGCGTTATCAGATGTATTTTCTATTTGCTCAGAAGTTTGTTCCACAGGAATAGTTTCAGGGATAATGCTAGTAGTTACACAATTATTGGTTTGCTTTTTGATTTCCTCAATAGCATGTTCTAATTCTGCAATTCTAGCGGTAAGTTTTGCTTCCCTCATCTGACTTTGTTCTAATTCTGTGATCCTAGCCATAAGTCTGGCATTCTCTTGTCTTAACAAATCTAATTCGGCTTTCATGTTCGCTAATATTTTTTTATATAAGAAATAGATATATTCAAAATATCGTAAAAAATATCACGTGCGTTCCAATTTGGAACGGAGAAAGAAAAAAATTCATGACTTCACGAATACCATTTCTTCCGAAATAAGAGGTGTATTGTTGTTAAAAAAGACCTTTCGGAGAAGCAATGCTTCGAGTCTCTGACTCAAGTGAACTCCATGCATTAAGCTTTTTTTTGACGTCAATCCAGGAAGAGAGATGGTAAAGATATTTCCGGTTGTATTAAATGTGTTTCATATTCTTCCCGCTATAATAAATATTGTAGTATAGAATATGCGTAGCATAGGCACATAGTGCCATATAACCAAAAAGTTGTTATACGATTAGCTCCGCTATTAATACACAGTAAAGAAAAACCAGAATTGAAAATTTAATAATTATCTTAGACAGGTCAGTACGCCTATTCTTCCTCATTTTCACAATTCGTGGGTTACAGATAATGGTGCTTCGTAGTAGAGAATGGGCGGAGCCCAGAGTCAGTGACTCATAAGTAATTAATTCCGATTTGATTTTTTTCTCGGTAAAAGATATAGTGTATAATAATATAATCAAAATGTTGTTTGTAAATTGCGCAGTCGAAGAGGCGGAGCCTCATTGTTACACAATAGAAAAATCTATTGAATCATTAATTGATACAGGCGCTAACGCGGATTTAATTACCCAAACATTTATTAACGAGTTGGGTTTAGTACATCATGTAAATGAAAGCAATGGCATCGAATTACAAACTCCTAGTGGATCATTTTCCGTACTAGGAAAGGTTGAACTGCAAACTAGTTTTAATGTTGATGGGAGGCACTTAAGTACCGATCCCGTTGAATTCTTGGTTGTTGGACCAGATTGGCATGGACCTGATTTAGTGTTAGGAAAGCCATGGTTGCAAAAAAATGGTGCAACGATTGATATGTGTAATAACAAACTTTCTATACATGATAATTTTGCAATCCCAATTTTCCAAAGCGGGTAATCGACGTTTCACTGAAAATCTATATATATATATTAACCACTCACACTACGTAGAATACAGAGTGTCTTTAATCTAATGTCGTGTGTTATTATGCGATCATTAGATCTTCTCTGTTTTACGAATAAATAAGAGACATCTATTGTTGTTGTATAAAAACGATTAAGCTTATTTTTTGACATCGAATTAGGGCCTGTGCGTCGTCGTATGAGATGTGCCAAAGTTTTCGATTTCACCTATCAAAATAAATCTACAAATAATTATGATCGGCGCAGGTAATAGATCGTCCATAGTAGATAAATTTTCAATGAGTCGGCCGTGTAATTCGAAAAAAACCAATGATTGTTGATAACTTTAATAGCGTGTGTCCGTAGCAGATCGACAATCAACACCAGAGAGATTCTGAAATACGTATAAAAACAGTTCGAATTTCTCAATAATTTTTCTACTTCATAACTATAACATTCGAATAAATACAATAAAAATTTGTTAAATCAAACCACGTTAATAAATAAATTAAAAACCACGTTAATAACCAAATCAATAAAACATCATCAAATTAACAAAACGTCGTAAATCAATCAAAACCATATAAAATATAAATCATATTAAATATCGTTCTTACATTTGTCAAATCAAAGGTATGTTAATACACTTGTATCTGCTATAAAATTATAGATGTAGCGCAATTGGACTAACTGATTTTTACCCATAGATGACACCAATTGAATTTTTCAAAGCTCTAGCAGAAATGCCATTAGAGAGTTATTTTCTCATCATCCCTGTCCTGATACTTATCGTAATTTTTTTCATTGGGGAAAGGTTTTTCGTGTACCTATTCATTACTGTTATATGCTTCATTCTCTATATATTTAAACAACGGATCGATATGGATCTTGATTTATTGAAGGAGAAACAAAAAAACGAATCTAAAAAAATTGATAATAAATTTGAAGAAATTGATAACAAAATTGATGAGCTTTATAATAAAATTGAAGAATTTAATAATAAAATAGACGAACTTTCCGAAAAAATTTCTTCGCTCAGTGAAGAGATCCAACAAAGATTCCAGGAAGAAGATACCCTAACTAATTATTCAAGAAATCTTTCAAGTAATAATAGTTCAAGCAGTTCTCGAGGTAAGATTAGCCGTGCTAGCTCCGCTATTTCAATGTATAAATAAATATCTATCACTTTGAGAGACTTATAGTGAATTAATATTTTTGTATCGTATTAGGTTCAAGACGTACTTCGTTTTCAGATCCACTCTTCCAGGAATTTAAAACCCTTTTCGACGAGACCATGCGAGAGAAGGATTATTCTAAAGCCGATATGATTGCCGAAGTTGTAAGTGATCTTAAAAAGGAGAAGAAAATAAAGGTTATATCGAACAAAGCGGTAGAAAATTATTATAATCAAACAACGAAACCCGACACCAGGATTATAGGAGCAATCAAAGCTTGGATCGAGCTCAAGACTAAAGGAAAAAATAAATCCAAAAATAAATCAGCAAGCTCCGCTATTTCAATGTATAAATAAATATCTATCACTTTGAGAGACTTATAGTGAATTAATATTTTTGTATCGTATTAGGTTCAAGACGTACTTCGTTTTCAGATCCACTCTTCCAGGAATTTAAAACCCTTTTCGACGAGACCATGCGAGAGAAGGATTATTCTAAAGCCGATATGATTGCCGAAGTTGTAAGTGATCTTAAAAAGGAGAAGAAAATAAAGGTTATATCGAACAAAGCGGTAGAAAATTATTATAATCAAACAACGAAACCCGACACCAGGATTATAGGAGCAATCAAAGCTTGGATCGAGCTCAAGACTAAAGGAAAAAATAAATCCAAAAATAAATCAGCATCTAGCAATAATAATAATATCGATGAAGTTAGTGATGAGGAAGAAAAAGACTATAATAATAGTAATAATAAATAGTTTTTTTTCACCTGGTAGAGCCAAAGTATAGGGACGTATATTCATGGTCTAGGGGCCGTACGTTCTCTCCCTTGCAACTCTACCGTAAAAATCAATATTATTTATTATTATCCATATCCATGTATCTTTATTTCGCTTGATTAAATCATTAAAATGAATCATTCGAATTCTTATTTTTTAAACATAATAATAATTGTTTGTGTACGACCCATAAATTTTGAAATACTTGTATATGTAGTGCGACTATATAAATTATGCATGTTTATTTGTGCGATTAACCAAATTCGATTAATACCTCATGTACATTCATTTTCCTTTGGAAATCCTTGGCGTAAATACACATTCTTTTTTTTATCTCTTTGCATTATTCATTCGATAAATCTAGAGGAAGACGTGGAAGGAATACGTTTAAAAAGGGCAGTATATCGAGTTATGAATATTTATTGCTTTTATAGTGATTTACCGAATTCTTTATATTAAAAAAAATCTTATCTCTCTAAAACTATTATCAACATGTCAAAGTTTAGCAAGTAAAGCTCGAAGGAATCTAGTAATCAATGAAAATCGGAAGGGAAAGAAGCCTGACGTTATGGGACTATCGACTCAAGATGAAAAAATTATAGAGTTAGTATATACTGAATCATCGCGTATTTTATGCAGTGGTTCAAAGAAAGCGGATGACGATGTAAAATTATGGAGAGAAACATTGGACGGTGCGAGTTTTATTAGTGCATTGTGTAGACCGGTCGGTAACCAATTCGGAATTGTAGGAATTCAGATCGCTGGCTCTGTTATATATTTAAATATTCTTGTGAAAGATCTGGCTGGTATACCTCGATATTTCCATGTTGACCATGCCGAAATTCCATTAACTACACACAAATTGCACACTAAATCCCTCATTCGTTTATTATTGATCTTAAGAAATATTATGATAGTGAATAAAAGCTTACTAATACAGGCATTAGAACAAGCTAGTGTTCATCCACCTCGAAACGTTCAGCCAAGTCCCACCGTTACATCACCACCACATAAATAAATATTAAGGTAATATGGAAAAACATTATATATTTTTATCCTTTAGTTTATTTTTTACTATATCAATAAAACCGACCAGGTAGTCGAGATTTTCATATTCATTCGAAAAAATAAGCTGGTTAATTATAATTATTACACATATCCGATAATTTTCCTCTACATGCTGAGAATATTCGAATCAAAATTATTTACCTCTAAATATCTGCATAGTTCTACATAATCAAATATCGCTTTCGTATCTTGCGTATTCTTATTTATGATAGTTATAAAATCTTCGTCTTTTCTTTGCATGTACTTATCCCGGTTTAAAAATTGCATATACTGCGTAGGATTCGTGGTAAATTTACCTTGAGTTTTTCGTCTGTTATTTTTAGATTTGCGAGACATATTAATATCTTATGTATAATAATGACGTATTATATCAAAGTATTGAGACACATTCAATTTTTTTTTTCTAGCAAAGTGATCTCCGTTCCAAATTGGAACGCACGTGATTTTTTTAACTATTTTAAATGCATGGAATGCACGGATAAATTGCGTTGTGGGATCAGGCCAACTTGGTTCGACATATGATTCGAATATTTTAGCAGTTCTTGTAGCTTAGATGCAAAAACATTCTCATTACATCGTGTGACTGATGAATTATAAAACTATAGCACCCAAAAAAAGGCACAAAATATTTTATTATATATATATAAAAAACATATATATTATGTGTCTTTGACACTAGCTCCGCTATTCTATCTTGATGCTACCACCACCTGCATCTTCTTGGAAGGTTCCTGGTTCGGCACTAATGAATTCTATTTTTAATTTTAACCCTCCTGCTGTATGATTCTCTGGTCGTCCCGGATTATTAATGATATTATCAAGAGGTATTTCTTTGTTATTGACCATTAAATACGCATCTTCTTCGATTTTTTGAACTGACCTGATTATACAGAGTGGTGAAAATGAGGTATATATATGAAAAACAAAATTGCTTCCATGCAACTTACAATATAGTAGGTTTTTCTTGACTTAGTTTTCCTTCGCTAAATCTTTTATCGCCCCCATTATGAACAGTGAGATAAATGTTATCAAGTCCCACTATATAAAAAAGTATTATTGTTTTATCGGATTATGTCTGTGTATTCCATGCATTAACAAAATTAATAAAAGAATTTATTTACCAAATGAAACTTCAATATATCCGTTCATTGTAGAATTTTTTTCGTTAAAAAATATAAGTGAAAAACTCACCTCATAAATACGGTCTATTTATAGCGGAGCTAGTGCCAAGGCACATAGTTTCATTTGTTACCTGAGAACCTGTTAGAAGAAAAACATTAGTAATTACGTTACCTGATCATTTCTCGGATCTTTCTTCGTAAGGCAGGTCTATTAAGTCGTGGGTGTCAAGAACTAAATATATTTCGCCTTTTATGGGGAAATTAAACCTTCCAGTCTGACGATCGCTTTTGTAGAATAAAAAATAAGACAAATTTTGGCGATCTCGGATCTCAAGTTCCATAACATATGAATTTTGATATTATTACTGATAAAGAA
>CAUDNR010001191.1:51399-62683 GCA_958430865.1 Entrophospora sp. SA101 | reverse complement strand
AAGTTCCTTTTATAAGACTTTTGGATAAATATTTATTTCATGTTTTTTTAATTAACAATAAAATAGTACCTTTACTAGTTAAACAACCACTAACCCCACCGATCCCAAAACTACTCTCTACTCCTAAAAATGTGGTTGCCATTGCACTACAAAAATTAAATTGTAAGCAGAATTTTATTGTACTAGTAATAAATTTGACTAGTAAGTAGAGTTTATTATTACATCATCGGTTTTATTTTTGTACACATCTGATATCGGGTGTGATGTGCTATTTAAACATGATTTTTACCTAAAGTCTTAAAAGTCTCCTCAGTAACTTGTTTCTTTCTTGCTTCATTAGCTTCCCGAAGATTAGGCAATTGATTAAACCTAGCTACAGTATCAGGACTTGGTTGGGTATAAATCATAATTAATTTGAAAGTCTGTATTATCAATTTGATGATGTTTATGGTAAAAATTTGCTAAAAAAAGCTTGTGATAAAGAGTATAAAAATAAATGTTGATAGATAATATGTGGTGTTACACTATCAAGTATAGTGTACTTATAGCTGTTTTTGATTGGTTAGAGATTATACTATTTAGCGTAATGTGTCGTCTCCACAGATGAAGCCGGAATGATATATACATCAATACACAGATGATCCAAAAAAGCATCCAAAATAATTGATAAGCATTTGCGGGTTGGTAAAATCAAAAACCACGAATTCTCATGGCAGTAGACGATCCTTTAAGTGTATGACTTGGTTGGGACACCCCATTGAAATTAGATGAATGAACCAAGATTTAACAATCAAATAATTAATTATTTTTTTCGTTATTTATTAATGCAGAAATATAATACATCCTACTCGCCACTTCTTATAATATTGAGAAGATGTACGTATCCAGCCTTGTATTGAAATTGGGGTGGATGTGAAAAATAACAAACACGATTTATTATTGCGAAGCAATGACCCCTTGGATCTATCTACACTAGGGATTTTTTGTGCCCCATAAAATATATACAGATAAAATAAAAGTCAAGAAAAAAATAGCTATTAATCATCACGAAATAGCAATAAATAAAAGTCTAAAGTACTAGCCCTTAAGGAATACTTTAGGTGGTTTTATTTTAAAGATATATATATGAATAAGTTATATAATAAATAGATATATTGATCGAATAAATAGATATGTATATTGCTTATTTCGGAGAAATGACACTTCGTGCCTGCAGACACGGTCTATATATTATTATTAACTTGTCGCATTTCTTCTCGAACTGCCCATAATAATTGGTAATGTAATGTTAATTCTGAAGCGCAGAGACCATCAGGTCTGTAGAAATACTCTAACCATTTTTGTTGTATTACATTTACAGCTCTGATTTTTCTACCGATTTCTCTTGCATGTTTAACTCTTCTAATAGCATTCTGCATCCACAATTCATATCGACGAATTGCTTCTTTTTCGAAGTAGGAGTTACTAGTTTCAGATCTACTTTTAAGTTCTATATAGTCTTTATAACTAATATCACAATAAGCATTTCCTGTGCAATTTGTGCTCCAATGTTTATCCATGAAATGACGAAACCCACACTCATAACCACTTCCTATTCTAGAATAAACTAGCTTGTTACACGAATAACATATTGCTATGCTTATGCCTACAGAATGACCAAGATCATCTTACCATAAATATTCCATCTTTCTGGCGATAAGATATCGCTTTTTATCATAAGTCAAACGATTATTATTCTTATAATTCGTCAACTGATCCCAAATTCGTTTCATCCAATCAGATGGAGTTTCACCCTTACGAATCACTGGAAGTTGACAATTATCTTTCCATTCAGTGTCGCTCAAAATTGGGCAGATATCCGTATAGACCATATTTAACGATTAAATAAATTATAGTGTTTTTAGAGATTATGTGATTTATATCGAATTTAAGGGTTTTGACCTATTAGATTTGGTTCTTTATAGTATAAGAATATATGATTCAATTTTTGTGCGGATTGAGTTATTAGATGAGTTATGTATAATCGTCATATTTTGCGAGTGAAATATGATGAGAATGGGAATTGCCGATCACGAGCTAAATTTCTATTCCCAATTCATTGGCTGATAGTTAGTTCATTAACCGTAATATCTTGCCCAACATGAATGTTGTTTTGCGTTCGAATTTATAATGAAGCTATGATTTAATTACTTAGAACGAAATCTAAAGAACCAATGCCGTGATCACATAGAATAAACCAGTTATAATCGTGTTAAGAAAAGAAAATAAGTTAATTCATCTTTGTTTACTAATGAGCTCTGCCCAGAGTCGAAAGGCTCATAAATAAGAGGTATCTATTGTTGTTGTATAAAAACGATCAAGCTTATTTTTTTGACATCGAATGAGGGCCTGTGCGTCGTATGAGATGTGCCAAAGTTTTCGATTTCACCTATCAAAATAAATCCATAATAATTATGATCGACGCAGGTAATGGATCGCCCATAGTAGATAAATTTTTAATGAGCTGACCGTGTAATTCGAAAAAACCAATGATTATTGATAACTTTAATGGTGTGTACCTATAGCAAATCGACAATCAACGCCAGAGAGATTCTGAAATACGTATAAAAACAGCTTGAACTTGAATTCGCATAATTTTTCTACTTCATAACTATAACATTCGAATAAAAAATTTGTTAAATCAATCAAACCACGTAAATAAAACGTAGTAAATCAATTAAAAAAACCGTGTTAGCAGAGCTAGTTTCACTAAAAAATAAAATATTATTCTTACATTTATCGAATCAAAGGTTTGTTAAGACTCTTGTATCAGATTAGAGATGTAGTATTCTTGTAACGTCATTGAACTAACTGATTTTTCCATAGATGACACCAATCGAATTTTCAAAGCTCTCTCAAAAATGCCATTAGAGAGTTATTTTATTTTAATCCTATATTTATCCTCATCGTAACATTGATATTTGGAGAAAAACTATTTATATACCTATTCATTGTCATCATATGCTTCGTTTTCTATATATTCAAACAACAAATCGATATGGAATTCAAATTATTAAAAGAGAAACGAAAAAACGAATCTAATGAAATCTATAATAAAATAGATGATCTTACCGAAAAAATTTCTTTGTTTTATGAAGAGTTCCAGCAAAGATTCCAGGAAGAAGATACTTTAACTAATAATAATTCAAGTAACCGTTTAAGTAATAATTCAAACAATTTTTCAAGTAGTTCTCGAGGTAGGATCTTTAGTTATACTAAAGGCCTTGCTATTTAATGTATAAATAAATATCTGTTACTTTGAGAGACTTATAGTGTATTAATATTTTTGTACCGTATTAGGTTCAAGACGTACTTCGTTTTCAGATCCACTCTTTCAGGAATTTAAAACACTTTTCGACGAGACCATGCGAGAAAATGATTATTCTAAAGCCGATATGATTGCCGAAGTTGTAAGTGATCTTAGAAAGGAGAAGAAAATAAAGGTTATATTGAACAAAGCGGTGGAAAGTTATTATAATCAAACAACGAAAGCCGACGCCAGGA
Source organism: Entrophospora sp. SA101 (assembly GCA_958430865.1). Classification (NCBI taxonomy): domain Eukaryota; kingdom Fungi; phylum Glomeromycota; class Glomeromycetes; order Entrophosporales; family Entrophosporaceae; genus Entrophospora; species Entrophospora sp. SA101. Next base: position 59,140 of record CAUDNR010001191.1, on the reverse strand, counting down.
CTATAGGAGCAATCAAAGCTTGGATCGAGCTCAAGACTAAAGGAAAAAATAAATCCAAAAATAAATCAGCATCTAGCAATAATAATAATATCGATGAAGTTAGTGATGAGGAAGAAAAAGACTATAATAATAGTAATAATAAATAGTTTTTTTTCACCTGGTAGAGCCAAAGTATAGGGACGTATATTCATGGTCTAGGGGCCGTACGTTCTCTCCCTTGCAACTCTACCGTAAAAATCAATATTATTTATTATTATCCATATCCATGTATCTTTATTTCGCTTGATTAAATCATTAAAATGAATCATTCGAATTCTTATTTTTTAAACATAATAATAATTGTTTGTGTACGACCCATAAATTTTGAAATACTTGTATATGTAGTGCGACTATATAAATTATGCATGTTTATTTGTGCGATTAACCAAATTCGATTAATACCTCATGTACATTCATTTTCCTTTGGAAATCCTTGGCGTAAATACACATTCTTTTTTTTATCTCTTTGCATTATTCATTCGATAAATCTAGAGGAAGACGTGGAAGGAATACGTTTAAAAAGGGCAGTATATCGAGTTATGAATATTTATTGCTTTTATAGTGATTTACCGAATTCTTTATATTAAAAAAAATCTTATCTCTCTAAAACTATTATCAACATGTCAAAGTTTAGCAAGTAAAGCTCGAAGGAATCTAGTAATCAATGAAAATCGGAAGGGAAAGAAGCCTGACGTTATGGGACTATCGACTCAAGATGAAAAAATTATAGAGTTAGTATATACTGAATCATCGCGTATTTTATGCAGTGGTTCAAAGAAAGCGGATGACGATGTAAAATTATGGAGAGAAACATTGGACGGTGCGAGTTTTATTAGTGCATTGTGTAGACCGGTCGGTAACCAATTCGGAATTGTAGGAATTCAGATCGCTGGCTCTGTTATATATTTAAATATTCTTGTGAAAGATCTGGCTGGTATACCTCGATATTTCCATGTTGACCATGCCGAAATTCCATTAACTACACACAAATTGCACACTAAATCCCTCATTCGTTTATTATTGATCTTAAGAAATATTATGATAGTGAATAAAAGCTTACTAATACAGGCATTAGAACAAGCTAGTGTTCATCCACCTCGAAACGTTCAGCCAAGTCCCACCGTTACATCACCACCACATAAATAAATATTAAGGTAATATGGAAAAACATTATATATTTTTATCCTTTAGTTTATTTTTTACTATATCAATAAAACCGACCAGGTAGTCGAGATTTTCATATTCATTCGAAAAAATAAGCTGGTTAATTATAATTATTACACATATCCGATAATTTTCCTCTACATGCTGAGAATATTCGAATCAAAATTATTTACCTCTAAATATCTGCATAGTTCTACATAATCAAATATCGCTTTCGTATCTTGCGTATTCTTATTTATGATAGTTATAAAATCTTCGTCTTTTCTTTGCATGTACTTATCCCGGTTTAAAAATTGCATATACTGCGTAGGATTCGTGGTAAATTTACCTTGAGTTTTTCGTCTGTTATTTTTAGATTTGCGAGACATATTAATATCTTATGTATAATAATGACGTATTATATCAAAGTATTGAGACACATTCAATTTTTTTTTTCTAGCAAAGTGATCTCCGTTCCAAATTGGAACGCACGTGATTTTTTTAACTATTTTAAATGCATGGAATGCACGGATAAATTGCGTTGTGGGATCAGGCCAACTTGGTTCGACATATGATTCGAATATTTTAGCAGTTCTTGTAGCTTAGATGCAAAAACATTCTCATTACATCGTGTGACTGATGAATTATAAAACTATAGCACCCAAAAAAAGGCACAAAATATTTTATTATATATATATAAAAAACATATATATTATGTGTCTTTGACACTAGCTCCGCTATTCTATCTTGATGCTACCACCACCTGCATCTTCTTGGAAGGTTCCTGGTTCGGCACTAATGAATTCTATTTTTAATTTTAACCCTCCTGCTGTATGATTCTCTGGTCGTCCCGGATTATTAATGATATTATCAAGAGGTATTTCTTTGTTATTGACCATTAAATACGCATCTTCTTCGATTTTTTGAACTGACCTGATTATACAGAGTGGTGAAAATGAGGTATATATATGAAAAACAAAATTGCTTCCATGCAACTTACAATATAGTAGGTTTTTCTTGACTTAGTTTTCCTTCGCTAAATCTTTTATCGCCCCCATTATGAACAGTGAGATAAATGTTATCAAGTCCCACTATATAAAAAAGTATTATTGTTTTATCGGATTATGTCTGTGTATTCCATGCATTAACAAAATTAATAAAAGAATTTATTTACCAAATGAAACTTCAATATATCCGTTCATTGTAGAATTTTTTTCGTTAAAAAATATAAGTGAAAAACTCACCTCATAAATACGGTCTATTTATAGCGGAGCTAGTGCCAAGGCACATAGTTTCATTTGTTACCTGAGAACCTGTTAGAAGAAAAACATTAGTAATTACGTTACCTGATCATTTCTCGGATCTTTCTTCGTAAGGCAGGTCTATTAAGTCGTGGGTGTCAAGAACTAAATATATTTCGCCTTTTATGGGGAAATTAAACCTTCCAGTCTGACGATCGCTTTTGTAGAATAAAAAATAAGACAAATTTTGGCGATCTCGGATCTCAAGTTCCATAACATATGAATTTTGATATTATTACTGATAAAGAACAATAAACTTTCCTCATTCATATCCTTTTTGAGTCTCATTTGTAATTTTTCTTATCGGAAAAGCTATCTACAGTAAGGAAAAGGCTTTATTAATTCCATAATCTATAAATATAGTGAGAAAATAATTTAGCAGTGTTACAGAAATTATCTCGTGGAACAGTCAACTATATATATATATTAATCTCGATTTTTTACCATTTATCAATATATTCGCTCAAACCCCATAATCGCTTACAAAATACGATAAAATGATTCAAATAGAATTTGCACAAAAATGAATTGTGATATCCAAATATATATAATTGATAAAATTAATAGGTCTAAAACCTAAATACACTATAACTCGTTAAATCATATACACTTATAATATACTATATAAATAGGTCATATAAATGGATAATTTTAGCGAATTAATAGCTCATTCTGGTTCTAAATGCAGTAATGATGAATGGACTGAATATTGCCAGATGCCTCAAGTTCGCACCAATGAAACTCCTGGTGAGTGGAAAGAACGAATTTGGACTCGTTTGCAGTATTTCAGAGATTACGACCTTTTACCTACTGGAGGGGGTGAAAAATATCTTGAAGCGAGAAGATTGACCCAAGTCCCATCTGGGAATTTATATGCTCCTACAATAGGGATGGCTATCTGTTTCTCTTGCAATCAACTAGTATATACTGGGGAAATGACCATAAATATGGGAAATAACTATAATCATATTGGAATGGAAAAACATTGGGCCTCCCATTGTACTGGAAATAAATACTGTGGTGTGAGTTATGAAGAATACCAAAAAATCACACAAAAACATAAATCTGCATGTAAATACGATGACAGTTATGCATTACGTCGCTATGAATTGTGGATGACAAATGCAATTAGAAGGGTCGAACGTGCTAGATGTGTTGGGAAAAAGATTAGAGCATGTATTAAAATACAAAGGAAGGTTGTGGAGTGGATTTATCGCCCAGATGGATTGACGGCGATTGAACTCGCTTTGCATTATGCGTGCTTACAGAATATTCGAGCAGAAATGCGTCAAGTTAGCAATTTATAACATATCAATTATTTATTTATTTAATGTTTCGATATCCCTTGAGGGCTGGTATCTTTTATTTATTCAATGTTTCGATACCCCTTGAGGGCTGGTATCTTTTTTTTTGTACCAAATTCCTATGTAAACCGAAAATAGTTACTTTATTAGATTTTGCAACATCTAGGTTTCATGTCATCAAACTAATTTGGCTAAGTTCATAGAACATCTACATCGTGCAAATATGGTCAGTTGATGTCTTGTGCGACTATATGCAGGGATCCCTAAAATTGGATTAACCGCACATGGTTTCGATTCTTAAAATCATGCATATTAATATATATTTCGATTTTTTCCTACTATTAGTGTCAAAAATATTTATGGATCTCTTCAGATTTTTGCAAAGATATTAACCTTGCTAGCTCTGCTAATGTATACTCGAAAAAGGTAGATCGCGAAAGATCAAAGACCATGAATCAAATGAATATTACTTTTTTCCAATTAATCCTAAAATTCGAATTAGCAGTGATTAGAAATAATTTACTATAATTTACTATTATGATTTACTATATTTTAGCACGACTCTAGCACGACTCTAGCGCGACTCAAGCATGAGTGTATCATTTTTCATATAACTATATAGAAAAAATTCTAGCGCGACTCAACCACATTTAAATCTATATATTTTTGCATACAAACTCGTTCCATACAACACAAAAACCCCCAGTGTAGATAATATATCGATACCTAATATATTTTTACACATCCACTCTAACTTCAAATACGGCAGGATCGGTCAACTCAATAATATGAGTGGCAGATAGAATGTGGAATACACGGAGTACGTTTTATCTGAAATATATATCTACCTCAATTTCAACACTGGCTGGATACGTGCATCTCTACAGAGTGGCGAGTATGATATATACTATATACTATGTTCTATATATAAAAAAATAGCGGAGAAATATTATTATTTGATTGAACTTAGACATCTTTTTTATATGAAATCGAAGGAAAAAAGTTTCAATTATAGGAGGCGGAATATAAGTATCCAAGCTTAAAAATTCTCGATTATAATACAATCTTATATCTTTATTACGCAGTCAGTAACTTGGCTTTGCTAACTTTGCTAATTTCCTTTTCCAGATCTAGAGGATTCATCCAACCGACTCTGATGGACATAGGATGTACTGGAAATAAATATTGTGGTGTGAGTTATGAAGAATACCAAAAAATCACACAAAAACCTAAATCTGCGTGTAAATACGATGACAGTTATACATTACGTCGCTATGAATTGTGGATGACAAATGCAATTAGAAGGATCAAACGTGCAAGAGAAGTTGGAAAAAAGATCCAAGCATGTGTTAAAATACAAAGGAAGGTCGTAGAGTGGATTTATCGCCCAGATGGATTGACGGTGACTGAACTCGCTTTGCATTATGCGTGCTTACAGAATATTCGAGCAGAAATGCGTCAAGTTAGCAATTTATAACATATCAATTATTTATTTATTTAATGTTTCGATATCCCTGAGGGCTGGTATCTTTTTTTGTACCAGATTCCCATGTAAACCGAAAATATTGTTACTTATTAGATTTTGCAACATCTAGATTTATGTCATCAAACTAATTTGGCTAAGTTCATAGAACATCTACATCGTGCAAATATGGTCAGTTGATGTCTTGTGCGACTATATGCAGGGAACCCTAAAATTGGATTAACCGCACATGGTTTAGATTCTTAAAATCATGCATATTAATATATATTTTGATTTTTTCCCATATATTACTATTAGTGTCAAAAATATTTATGGATCTCTTCAGATTTTTGCAAAGATATGGTTAGGAAATTAATTTTTTAGATAAAGCGAATTTCATGCATTGGAGGTTATTAACCTTGCTAGCTCTGCTAATGTATACTCGAAAAAGGTAGATCGCGAAAGATCAAAGACCATGAATCAAATGAATATTACTTTTTTCCAATTAATCCTAAAATTTGAATTAGCAGTGATTAGAAATGATTTACTATAATTTACTATTATGATTTACTATATTTTAGCACGACTCTAGCACGACTCTAGCACGATTCAAGCATGAGTGTATCATTTTTCATATAACTATATAGAAAAAATTCTAGCGCGACTCTAGCTCAACTCTAGCACGACTCAACCACATTTAAATCTATATATTTTTGCATACAAACTCGTTTCATACAACACAAAAATCCCCCTAGTGTAGATAATGTATCGATACCTAATATATTTTTACACATCCACTCTAACTTCAAATACGGCAGGATTCGATCATCTCAAAAATATGAGTGGCAGATAGGATGTATGATATATTATATAGACTGAAATATCAGGAAAAAAAAAATAAATTATACTTCCGATACTCAAGTGCTAATTATGTATATTACAACGATTTGTAGGATACAATTTAATAGCGAAGCTAGTGACTTTGACACATATCTTTATTACGCTGTTAATGATTTGATTTCTTTTTCCAGATCTAGAGGATTCATCCATCCGACTCTGATGGACATAGGATCAGAGATTGGTACAGTGGTGTCGAAGACAATGAATTCACGATTTCGCAAATAGTTATTGATAACTCTAGAAGCTTTGCGTGGATCTTTTTCTATGTATTGTCTTATAATTCGTGCAATATCTTCTGTAGACCCCCCACCATCAAACATTACAAGATGGGTTGAATTTTCACGAATAATTTTTGAGAGTAGAGTGAATTTATGTGTATTATAAATGGCGGAAATATTGCTATGGTGACCTCTGGTAAAAAATGGGATGATACGATTTTGAATTGACTGGGGTTCAGTACACACATCCTCAAAAATGAATACTGTACGTCTTTTTGAATTTTTGTACTGCTTTAGATCTGGAATTTCATCAGGTGTAAATGCAGTAAAAGTAACATCTTCATAGTACGGTTTGGAAGGATCTGCTATTTTCTTATAGAAGTTTCGAAGTAATCGGTATTTGGGTTCATTAATATAGTGCCCTACTAATACAATATCATTACACCTTATAGGACGTTCACCAATTATCTTTTTTCCCTCTTTCATATCATAATACTTATCCCCGAGAAAGAGATTTAACAGCATATTGGTCTTACCAGTGTTCGATCTCCCTGATACTACAATATAGAATAGCCACTTTGGAGTGTCTTCATCATCTAAAGATTCCTTAGACAGTTTAACTTTGTCGATATGATATACATTATAACGCACACGTGATTTTTTTTCAAATTTTAAAAATAACACTTACACAGCCTCATTAAAATGTGTACAACATCATCTAAAGATTTTTTTAGTGGTTTGATTCATCAAATAGTATATACATAATTCTGATACTGACTATGTGTCTCTGATACTAGCTCTGCTATATTTTTTTTTGCAGATTTTTCCTAGAAATGAGTATAAACATGTCAAATCTTGCAGAAGCTCAAATTTACATAGAAAAATGTGGAGGAAAATGTCTCATTCAAACTGGTCCTACGACTTTCTTATTTTCATGTCATAAGAATCATTTATGGAAAATATCAATTGAAATTATTACAAAGAGATATGACTGGTGCCCCCTTTGTTCTCATACACCTGAAAGAACCTGTTGATATATATTCAAAGATTTGTTAGGGAAAGAATTTCCATCTTGCTGGCCTAAGTTCTTAAAAGGGTTACAGCTTGATGGGTACAATGAGAAATTGCAACTGGAATTTGAATTTAATGGCAAACAACACTATGCTCTCAATCCAATGTTTCATAAGAGGGGGCAAATAGATTTGGATGAGCAGAGGAGGCATGATCAAAAAAAGTGGGATCTGTGCAAAAAGGAAGGTGTATATCTCATCGAAATAAGGTTGCTTGCTGAAACTCCTCCAGAAATCAATCAGCAGGGTTTTGACAGGTTACACATTAATTGTTTATTAGAGTTTTGGCAGAGTTTTGCATTTT
>CAUDNR010001191.1:2311-22954 GCA_958430865.1 Entrophospora sp. SA101 | reverse complement strand
ATTATATTTTTTCCTTCTAAATTTAGATTTTTTTAAAAATCATGGTTTTAACTTAGAAATATACACATTTTTTTGTTCAGGAAATAATAAAGAGTAAATTTTTTTAATTTATTTTGTGGAACAATATTTGTTGAGAAATTAAAATACCATGGTACAGGTGTTTTTTGACAAAGAGGTATATTATGATCTTGGTAGTAGAACATTCTTTTATTGATTCGAGATTTCTTTTCGAGACACATGCCTGTATATTGTTTTGCCATTAAGATAATATCTTGTTCCGACTTAGAAGGTTCACATAATTATGAAACCTCTTTATTGGAATATATCAAATTTTTTTTGCAAATAACTCCAAATGCGAAAAAAGCAGGAATAAAATGTCACATTATACTTTAATGGGTTGTTTAACAGTTTAGGATCCACATGTTGGGATAATGAATTCCTTATTGCCAATAATATTTAAACTATACATATCCCTCAAGACATATGTATCTATTTACCTGTATGAAACGCATCAATGGAACCAGAATTTGACACTCATGTGAAATTATAAAGCTATTTCCTCAAATAATAATAATTATTATTATTAACTCTATTATACTTTTGATAACATTAAAGCCTGCTATATGAAATTTATAATAATATAATGCCTGCTAAATATATCTGAATTATTAATTCAAAAAATGGCATCCTCGGTGTTGCTGGGTAGTCATACATAGTATTTATAAATACACGCATATTATGTGTAATTTTGAAAGTATATAAATAAGTCTCGCCAAATTAAATTTAAAATGACAAAACGTCCCACTTTAGTTATAAATCTTGTTCCAGTAGGTGAAATAAAGCTGCATTCACATTATGGACTAAACGCAAGAGAATGAAAAGTAAAAGTGAGATACAACTAAATTGATTTACTATTCATTATTATTATTATTTATTAATATTGTTATTATTTAGAAAATATAAATTATTTGTATTAGATACACTGGCAAAAAAATCAAATTTGATTCACAGTAAACGTTTGTTAAGATGCATAATTTTAGTCAATAAAAAGGCCAAACTTTTGATCAAATTGTGCACTTTAACAAATGTTTAACTATTGTTAAATTTTTTTTTTTTTTTTACCAGTGATAGAAATTCAACATCAAAACATTCTAGTTGATATTGCTGTAATGAGACTACTGTTAATAAATTATAAAAGATGTGTATATAACATTTTATTAATTAAATTTTTTCTTTTCCAAAAAAAAAAGGATCTACGGTAAACGATAAAGTGGTGTACGATCAGAAAAATTGTTACGCGACTATTATTACTATTATCATTATCATTATTAAATTTTTTCTTTGTATATTATTAAAAATTTATTGTCATGATTATTATTTATTTAAAAAGTAGAAATTAAAATATCTATTTAGTTTAACAAATAAACAAATAAATAGCAAAATAAACAACTTTTGTTGCTTTTCCCAAGTGAAATAATTAATTTTAATTATAAGTGAATTTATTCAAATATTAATATTGTGTTTTTATGCCCATAATCCCGAATTGGTCTTAAAGTTGTGACTATCGAAGTTGAAGATATACTTTCTTAATAAAAAAAGAAAATTATAATGATATATAATGTTTTTTATTATATAGAGGATACTGCATACTAATATTTGGACATAAATTTATTAATATATTTTTATCATTTACTATTATGGTAAGTTTTTTTGGGGAGTAATTCTTTTTTTGGAAATTACAATAAAAGAACTATATATATATTAATATATATATACACAAAAAATAGGGATAGTTTCACGTAGATTTTTATCAATCTGTGTATATATATACATTAATCACGAACTTGTAATTTTATTATATAGCATAATAAAATATTATATTTTTTCCTTCTAAATTTAGATTTTTTTAAAAATCATGGTTTTAACTTAGAAATATACACATTTTTTTGTTATGGTAAAATAATAGTATATTCAGGGGCCATGTTACAATTAGAAAATACTTTTATTCTTCGATATCCGGTCTAAAACCGCTAGTGTTCTTATTCGAGTATCAGAAATCGAAATTATTTGAATATTCACATTAATTAGTATTAGCATATTCGAATGGTGTTTGGATAATTTTTATTTTAATTTATATCCGTAATATTTTCGAATATCCGTAATAGTAATACTTTGGAACGTTTGTAATGATTAAATTGATAAATTTCCTCAATAAAAATATCTTCAATAAATGATGGTATTATTTTAACTAATGATGAAGAAGAAACAAATTCTAATTTTCGTCATCAATGATAGATTATGTAGATCATCTGATAAAAAACATAAAACTTTGATGAAACATGGAAAACTTGGAGAAAGCTATATTTGGGATCATTTTATTGTGAAAAGGAGATGAAGGAGTTTGCCAAGCAAGAGTACCTGTTTCTTTAGAACATCCGAATGGTTTATCTAGAAAACAATAGCAATTTAATAAATTATTTATTAAAATCTCACAATATACTCCCAGACAAAAAGTTACTTTTATTTCTCAAATATCATTCTAACGGTTGGATCAGAAGGACAATTGATGATGATGTCGACAAAATGAAATATCAAAAAAGGTGTCGATCTACTAATAGGGTGAAAAGAAATGAAAAAAATTTCCCCTATTAGCAAAATTAGCTAGAAAATATCTGTTCCTGCAGAACGGTTATTTAATGATTCCGGAAACCGTATTACGTCAAAGCGTAACAAATTAAAACCTGGCAGAGTAGGAAATTTATTATTAATAAAAGAATAAAAGTATATATAAAGTAAAAAAAGTATTACGATATCCGAATGTACATTTACACAAAATTTTGAATATTCGAACAAGGAGTTAGAGATACGAATAGGAATACCAAAAAACGTTTAACATTTAAGAATACTAATACTAATACCTATTCTAATAAACAATTTTATTTAGTAAATAAAGAAAACGGGGGTTTACTTTTTATTTGTTTGTTTGTTTGTGTAAATTTATTTAATTATTCTCTATGGTGCACATCATCCAAAGTGAACAACACTAAAATTGACGATCCTTGGAAACCAATGACTCTACAAAATTTTACGATAATGAAAAAAGTAAACCCGTTGAATCAGAGCTAAATACCTAGGCTTCATTTCTGTCAATTTACTTTTTTTGTTATTCAAAGCTGAGGTATTTTATATATGCTTGTATGTAAATTTAAAATTTCAGGCAATCTTTTTTATTGACCAATTTACTTTTAATCATTCTGATTTGTCGTAAAATCACGCGATAATATTTTTGGAAACACGATTTTAAAATTTTATTCAATTAAATTCCTTAAAATTATTATATATATTGCATCGAAAATAAAATAAAATTTGTGAATTTAATCCAACTTTATCATATCTTTATAATGGGTCATATTCTAAAGTATAGAAATCAAGAGAGAACTTCTAATTGAATGATAAGGAGAATTAAATAGGTAAATAAAAAACTTGTTATTTTTATCATTTTTTATTATCATTATTAAAAATGAATTTGACAAGATATGTTCTTTGATTTTTATAATTTCGGACTCTGACGCAGTCATTGTCGTCTTTAGATAACGTGCACATATTAAAATTAAAAATTGTCGACAATGATACTTTTATTACTATTATTACTATTTCCGTATTTACACCGTAAAGTCCGGAATATGGCACATCTCCTACTTTGAAACTGTTACACGATTTTAAAAAGGGGGCACATTATTATTTGTGATATTTTTTAATATCATTTTCTAAATAAGAAAGTTGCTATGGTATGTATACTGTAAGAAAAGGCCCATTTATGAATTCAGTTCAAATTTAGACTGCATTTTACCTAAGGGGTAATATTGGTATTGTGTATATAAACTCTAAAATAATCCTTAATTAAAAAAAAAAAAAACAAATTAAAATATAAAAATTCTCTCCAAAGAATTGTTGGCATAAACTTTATAATCACTAACACATTTTATAAAGATGGTGAAAATCATCACCATCTTTATTTTCATCACTTATTATTGTATGACCTTGATCGCGACAGAATTTAGTATGTTTTACTTGTTTATAAAATATGTAGACTAAAATTTAGACCATTTACATGATTACCCGCATTCCATAACTAACAATATCTAATAACTTATTTAAAAAATAGATATAATAATTAACGTACCTCAAAGTCCAGTTTACACTGGTTCAAATATAACAATCACTTGGGGGTTTTCAGGAATACAGGATGAACGTATAGAGTTAGGACTTACAATCGCGCAGCGGATACCTAAAATAATGGCGGTGATAAACCCTGACGTGGATCTTACAAAACAATGTCAAAATTGGGTGGTGGCCACCGTGCCGTCCGGAGTTTATAAACTTTACGCGAGAAATTATTCTAATGTCTTTAAAACTTCGGACCCGTTTTCAATTTATACTATAAGCTCTACTCAAATCAGTCCGAATACACCCACTTCCACAACCACAACCACAATTACGACCACATCCACATCCATATCCACACACACAACTACAAATACACCCAAATCTGATGTAAATACCGAAGAAAACTCAATCCGAAATACTATAATTGGGTCAGTGATTATAGGCATTACAAGTATAGTAGCTGCAGCAATAACCACAAGATATATTGTTTGTAAATGTCGCAGAGAACGAGATCAACATGATGTGGTAGCCCCGTAAAAACCTGATCTGATTTAAAATTCCAGAAATCATATTCATGGAAAAATCACAGAAATATTACAGGGAAAAGACAGACTTTGCCACTGTTACAAATTTGTGGAAATTTTCACGAGTATTCTGGAATTAAAATTCATATAGTGGATTATTTTTTATAGGGCAGTGGTGGAAAAATATCAACCTACCACCATATGTATATTATTTTTTTAGTCATATTTAACGATTAATTATCGGACTTTTTTTAATAAATAGATTATCATAAACCCACACTATTGTTATTGTAATGCTTTTCGTATCAATCATATTAATTCATAAAGGTTGGAACCGATCAAAAAACCTTAACCGGTTAAATATTTAACAAATATTTGTCAAAAATTTAAACGGAAATTAATATTAATCAAACCAACAATTATAATAATAAAATGTGGTTTATATAAAAAATACAATCTCATAAATGTATGTTATTTGATGATGAGTCTATGCAGGTTCCGTATTTTGTACATTTACGCTTCCGTACTAAATTATGCTCTGTACGAAACAAAAAAGGTTAGTGTACGGAATTGAAAAGTGTACATACTAATACTGATCCCCACCAATTACAATCAAATTTTAAAAAATACGAGTCCGTATTCCATACATGCTAATACTAATACTAATTATAATACGAAATCTACGGATCAAAATCAATAGTAATAGTAATAATAATAGTGTACGGAAATACAAAGTGTACAGAATCTTTACTACCCTGTAAAAAATGACACCAGAATATTTTCATTATATCTCCGTAATCATGTTTATCACTCCGTAAATGTTCAGTTTATTTCATAAAAGCAGCAACCAGTGAGTAAGCAATCTGGATTTTTTCCATGATGTCATTTATATTAATATAGGGACATTTGTAGAGATTAAGATTTTTTTTTATGGTTCTGTAATATTATTAACTGATAAACTCGCAAAAAAAAACGGGCCTTTTTATTATTAAATAACCGATAAACTCGCAAATAAAAATGGACACTATTATTATTATTATTAATTAACTAGTCGCGTGACATTTCCCACAGGTTGTAAAAATAGTAAAATTGGCATCATAGTAAACTTTGTGTTTGACGCGTCCAATTGCAAATAGAAATAAATGTAAATAATTATATATTTATAATATTTATACATTTTAAAGTTTTTCTTTTACATTTTATTCTACATAAATAATAACGATTAAAATAATTAGATAATATGGACAAGCAACAATAATATACAAATTGATAAAAAAAGATAAGAGAAATGTAAAGTGATATTTAATAATATTATTAAAATGCATCAACGAATTGTGATTTAAAATGGATATTAAACAATATTATTACATATTAACTATAAATAAGTTTCGAATACGATGTACAATAATTCAGGCTTTCTTTTGAATTTAAGATCACTCAATTCAATCAAGTACTTAGCGAGATACAAAATATATGGAAATAGGTAAAGAAATATTGCATTTTGAATTTTAAATACTTATATGGCATTTTCAAAAAAGAATCATAATCAAATCCGCTTATCATACAACTAGATAAACATTCATCAAGTATATTTTACAAAACTTGTTTCTCATCTAGTGTTAGTTAATTAGTTTTAAAGAGACCCATAAAAAAACAGTTTTATAAACCCAAGTAATGGTAACATGATTTTTTTAAATATTTAATTTGTATCTATTTTTATATTGATATTTTTTATATATATTTAGGAATGCAATAATTAAATTAAGGGGTATTTACATGATTTTTTTTCCCGAATGTTATGGTTAAATGAAATCAGAAAGAATTGTTATGTGACAATATTTATTTATTATTAATAATGATATATTCTTGTAATAACAATTATATAATCATATTTTTAGACCTGGCGGTGTACAATCAGAAAAAATTGTTACGAGATCATATTTTATTTATTAATTAATTATTATAGAAAACAGGTAGAAAATTCAATATCAAAGATCCTAGCTGATATATTCTTGTAATAACAATTACGTGTATACTATCATTCTATTGTTTTCAGATTTCTATATAGTAATAACAATAATTATTATTCCCCGTATTAGAAATTAAATAATTGATTTATATCATTCTTCTTTTTATACGCAGTAATGGTGGGAAAAAATATAATTGGGTTTATCTGGACTTTTTTGACACACATACCTTTTTCTTTTTGCTTTTTAGTAATAGTAAAGTATTTCCTCAGATTTTTAAAAGACTTTTCTGATTTTTTAACAGTGAAAAGGTTATTTATATTTTACATATTTTAACATTCTGCATTATAATAATTTATATCTTTATTTAGTTTATACTGTTTCGAAAACTTTTTAAAAAAAATTTTATTTGCCAGAAGCCGATGTGATTTCATTAAAAAATATACTATATTTAGTATACAATGAAATATTCGTTACACAATTTCCATTTTAGTTTGAATAAAATGGTCTCAATTTCGATTTTCTTTTTTTTCTTTGATAAAATAAATAAATACAAAAAAAATCGTTAAAATAAATAACTCGACAATTATTAACTATAAAGTTTATAATCATTATTTTATTTTATAAATATGATTGATATCACAAAACTCTTGACCTTTATTCTCATCATTGGCTATTATTATATGACCTTTATTACAGCAATTTTTGGTATGTATTACTTATTTACAAGATATGTAGACTAAATTTAAACCATATACATGATTCAAAACTAACCCATAATATTTAATGTTTAATATTTAAAAAATAGATACAACAATTAACGCACCTCAAAATCCTGTTTACACGGTTCCAACATAACAGTCACTTGGGAGGTTTCAGGCATACAAGATCAACAAATAGAGTTAGGGCTTGAAAATGCACAACATCCATATAATAAAATAGCAATAAATCGTGATGTGAATCTTACAACAAAAAGTCAGGATTTGGTGGTGCCTACCGTGCCAAATGGTATTTATCAACTTTACATGAGGGGTCCTAATTTCTTTAGGACTTCGAATCCGTTTTCAATTTATACTACAAGCGCTACTCAAACCGGTATGAATACACCAACACCTAATACACCCAATTCTGGTGGAGGTACTGAAGATAACTCAACTCGAAATACTGTAATTGGGGCAGTGGTTGGAGGTATTTTCAGTGTAATTGCTGCGACAATAGGTGCAGCAATAGCCGCAAACTTTATTCGTTGCAAATGTTGTGGAGATAATTTATCACAAAATGATGATCTCAAAAGTGGTGTAAATGATAGCAGACATAACGGTGGTGATGGTGGTGGGGAAATCTCCCAAGATTCTATTAACAATTTATAGTTTTTTTTTCAATCATATAGATATTATTATTATATGCTACTTCTATTATTATTTTACTAGTATAATTATTATTGATATTATTATTGTTGTTATGATTTATTATATTGTTGTTATTATCCCTTAAACGTACAGGGATTTTTGGTCCAAATTTGTGTAGATCTTCCGAGTAAATTCAATCCCTCTTTAAATTAAAATACTACTAACAAACCCCGAATATTTTTGCATTTTCAATTAACATATATTCTGAAAAAATTATTTTAAAAAAATCGTACATACTGGAATTATATTTAAGATTTTTTATAAATAAAGAAACATTTGTATTTTTTTTAAAAAATTTTTTTTGAAAAGTTCATTATATGGAAAATTTTAATTATTGATACTAGACCTATGGTTCTTTGACATAAATCATGTGATTTGATCTGATTAACAAGTTCCATTAGTAGACTTTGCATACTAGCTAAATAATTTTAGTGAAGGAGATATAGGTTTATATAACTATATCGCAAATTTTTACTATCAAAAAACGTGATCTGCAAGAAAATTTTCATAACAAAAAAATGGGTATTTTTACATTTTACACATATTATTTCCTTACCTGTTATATGTAACCCCAAATAAATTTTTTTAATAGAAGTATGGGGTTTTGAATATCATTTTCTAAATAAGAAAAGTTGTGGTGGTACTCCAGGAAAATGTCTATTTTTTGTAATTTATGATCGCAATTCCAAATTCCGTGCTAATTAGCACGGAATTTCGTTTAAGGGATAAACTAAACAGTCGTGGAGCACTCTATGCAGAATGCTGACCATTTGGTTAATTATCTTTTGGAAATCCTAGTTTAAAACTAATAAAGTGATAATTAATTTATCATTCGAAAACCATTAAAGAAAAGGGAATTTTCTATCTTTAAAGATATTTTTTTGTGACTATTTTATCTTCCATCTAAAATTATGCTTTTCTGGCATTTTTTTTTTTAATTACTTTCGTTGATATATTGTTAGGAGACCATAGCTTTTTTTTATGAGTTAGAATGCAATATTAGTTGTTCTACCTCTATGCGCTCTTTTTTTCTAAATAACACAAGTTGGTTGATGGATAAGTTTGCTTGCCGATGATTTTCTTTATTTTTATTTTAAATCTATGACTCTAATTGTCTCAATGAAATAAGCTTATACTCTTTTAACGGGGCCGTTGGCGCTTTTATCCTTGGACTTTGTGTATAATCTTGAGTTATTTACGATTTGACTTGAATTTTTTATATTCGTTTTTGTTTGGAAAATTTTGTGCTATTTAAGAGATCCAATGATCGTTTTAATAAATAATATCTTTACTACAATTTTAGACACCTCCTCTATTCCTTAATTTGATATATGCGATTCCATTTATATGGAGTGCAGAGGATTTATATTTAATAAATTTCTTTAAAGATGAAAATTTGGAAAAAAAAAAAAAGTAATTCATCTTGGAAAAACAGAGTTATTTTTTCCGTTATAAAAAGTTTCCACGTTACGGCTAATAGTAATAGGGAAAAAGAAATGATCAAGTAAAAGGGAATGTCTTGATCAGCATGTTTTACGTGAAAATATTATTTTGGGTAGGCAAAAAACAAAAATCACAATGCGACAACAACCATAGAAATCGTTGTTACACCAACTGCAACTATCAAAATGCAAGGATTAACTCTCTTAAACGTGCAAATCTAATCAACTTTGCTTTAATTTACAAAATCCACAACTAACATTGATTCAATTTCCAGCACTTGAAAATATTCACAATATCATCATTCATGATATATCAATATATGTATATAATTTGGATAACATTTTAATTAATATATCGGGTAAGTTGGAGACTTAATAAAAGAATTAATTGTGTTTATGAAAAATAGAAAAATAACGTCAATGATTGATTTTATTGGTTATAAGACTGAATATCATTATGAAAACGCTCAAGATGTAAGATTCAAGCAGATTTGGTACAAGGAACGATAAGATATGTGGACATGCCAAATTTGTTTAAAGCATCTCAAGGAAATAAACAGTGGAAATGTATCGTAGACAGAAGTATTTACAGTTGAGAAAGATAGCGAAAAAATTCAAAACAATATTATATTATATATATATATATATCCATTCACTTCATAATGGATGGAGAATATTCAGGATGCGAAATCATTTACTCGAAACGAATAATCGAAACCGATGATTTAGATCAAACGTACCCTATAATATATAGAGGCATGTTTATGGGTTTCATGAAGGGATCATCTACAGCCTTTATTAACGGTTCGTAATACTTAAATTTTCGAAACAACAAACAATAAAACAAAAATATGATTATGACGATAATCATTCCAAAATAGTATTAGTATAGTTATTCACATGTGATTCAATGTTTCACGTATGTTTATATGTTTTAGGCTTGGCTTTTGACATAATTTAGGCTGCATGCATGATATTAATATTATATTACATTGTTCAGTACTTTTTATCATAGAACAATTATTAAAAATTTTTAAATTTTTCAAAAAAAAATATATTTAAGCAAGTAAAATAAAATGTTAATTGAAAAAGTTTTAGAAAACCCGAAACCATAAAGTTTTTATACATAATCTTCAGAACCTAAGCTATAAACTGATATATATATATATGTATATATATATATATTTGTAGTTAGCGCATTTAAGGCATCTAATACTTTTTTGAATTGGAGGAAAACATTACCAGCAGAAAAACAAAAATACTAGTGAATTGATGCAACTTATGGTTGACAAAAAAAGATGTGAATTAGCTTTACAAAGAACCAGGTTATCAAGTTTATTTAATTATGTCGAGTTAAGGGTTTGCAATTTATAAATATGTGTGCTAGTGATGGGGAATTTTTGTACTTATGGATCATCTAAAAGAAAGTAATATATCCAGATCCCATTAATCTGTACATCGTAAAGAAAAACTACGAGGCGAACATAAATTTATACTAAATATCAAAAAGTGCTCCGTTCTTTAAAATTAGGTTTTTCATCAAAAAATGCTTACAAAAAGAGAGTTTACATAATTGAGCGAGACCTTCCAAGCTCTTTCCAAATAAGAACCAGACATATTTTTAATGCTCAACTCAAATTAATGGACGGTGGATCGATAAATACTAGCAGATGCCTCAAAAAGAATGCTCGTATCGATAAGAGAGTCTTTTAAAAGCTTGGTTGAATCCAAAGACAAATAAATAATCAATGGGAAAAAAGGGAATAGTGAAATAATACTTTATGAGAAGAATTCAAAGGAAATTCAAAATGAAATCAACAAGAAAAGACGAAAGCAAAAAAAAACAAGAAGGCTACGAGAGCTTTATTAAGCAAATGAAGGAAAGAAATGAAGAAATGAGCTAATTGCAGCCGAGCAAAATATTTAAATTACAGAAAATAATCTTGGACATGAAAAAACTATTTAGAAACTAACAAAGCAAGCATTATTCAAAATCTGCACAGAGGCTCAATCTCAAATATTAGAAAGCCAAATTCAAAAATCATAAATAAACTTTCAGGGAGCCATTGTGGCATTTAACCTTTACAATTCATTATGACCCTAATAATATACGATAACACACTGAAGTATTTTTATTCTAAATAAAGACTTGGTAGATTGTTGATGACTTTTTTCATAGATTTAAGTTATTGAAAACTAAAAAAAAAATATTTTTGAAGCCACAAAAGATATTAAATTTAAAAGCCTTATCAGTTGTCCTTTTTTCAAAAATATACAATACATGCACACATATTAATTATAGTCACGCACGGCTTAGGAATTTGAGCATGTGTTACTTGATATTTAATATGATGATCAGTTCCAATGTTAAATCAATGATAAAGTAAATTTAATAAGAGCTTCTTCATTAGTATTAGCAATTCATAAAAAGTCATAGTTGTAAAAAAAAATTTGTCATGTTTAATTAAAAATTTTTTATACAACTTTAATTTGAATTAGCCAATTATAAATTTAATATTGTTTCCCTTTTCTCATGCTTGCTGCAATTGTAATAGTATGAATACCTCTTTTAACTTGAATTGAAATTATATCCTTTTATGTATTAGTATAGTATTGGATTGGTTAACTTTGTTTATTTGTCACACAAAAGAATAATTTTCTTAAATTTTTTACTTCACACAAATTTATAAATTATTTTCTCGATATTTTTAATATATGCATGTGTAATTTGTATGTACATTATTATTTATTATTATTATTATTAAATATTATTGTTGTTGGTAAATTGATTAATTAATAGGTTAAATTTTTTTTTTTTCATCCTTTTTTAATTTAATTTTTAAAATTTAAAAAATATGAAAAACATTCAATCAGAAGAAGAAAAAACCATCGAAATTGTTGATGATGATAATAATAGTCAATTACAACTAGATGAAGAAGATGATGAAGAAGAAAATGTGGAAGTAGCGTCATTAGAGAGAAGAGAAGAAGGCAGTGTAGAGGCAAGAAGGAGAAGTAGAAATAGTAAAATCGGAAAAAGGCAAAGTAATAATAGTAGTATTTCTTCTACCACTTCATCCCAAATGATAAGGAAGAATTTTGAAGTTTCAATTACAGAGGACAAAGATATTATAAGTGCTAACAATCATGACAACATTAATGATAGTAACAATGATATTAGTATCAATAATAGTAATAATAGTAGTAGCGTTAATATTAGTAGCAACAGTATTAAAAGTAATAATAATAATAACATTATAATAATTCAAAAACAACAAGAAACAACAATATCATCAATACCAATAACAGATGATAATTTGACTACAGCAACAATCATCACGTCAGAAATTAGTAGTAGTAGTAAAGGTAGGAATGGCGAGGAAAGTGGTGGTAATTTAATGACCAGGAAATTAACAAAGAAATTAAATTCACCAAAAAAGTCAACATTTACAAACACGAATAACAAGATGACGACCGAACCAAATAATAATACCTTGATTATAAATAATAATAATAATAATAATAATAATAATAATAATAATAATGGTAATATTATCAATGACAATATTTACAATAGTAATAATAAAAAACCAGCATCAATATCATCATCAATATCATCAACAACATCTACATTAATAATAAAGCCAAAAAAAATTATAAAGATCGAAAGGGACTATACCAATGGAGAATCATGTCAATTCAATAATAATCTTCCTAAAGAAATCAACGAAAGGGTAAAATTATTCATGCATAATATTTATACATGTATGCAATATATACATATATTAATATACTTATGCTATATATTTTCGTGTTACTAGATAAGTCCAATAAGATTTAAAGAAACAATTAACAGGTTGAATGAATTATTAGAGAAAGCGAATAATCCCAAATATGCTGTAATTGGCAATATTCTTGAATGCTTAACAATATACACTTCAACATTTTGTTTGAGATCAAATTATGACAAGGTAAATAAATATATGCGTATGTATAGAAATGCGTCCAATTAAATATAATTATCATCATCTAATCACTATTTTCTGATTATTTATAAGATGATCGAGGAGGTCTGTCTATTTTTAGACGATGAGAATATAAATTATTATAATCGATTGGGTTTAAACTTTAGAGATCCGTGTAAAAATGCATTTTTATATGTATCCTTTTTTTTTATTCTCTATAAAAAATGAAGAAAGAACTGAATAATTGAAAATTATTATTAATTATTATTAATTAATTAAGTTTATATTATTATTATCCTTAACTTGATTTACGCTTATTCCTACTAATAATGTTCATTTTAACAGCTCAAATTAGAAATATATTAATATATTTTTAATTTTAATTTAATCCAATTGTTTTGATTTAATTTTAATTTTTACTTTTGTATATTAGCAATCATTCAATAACCAATCAATATATAACAAAATAATTAATACTTAACAACAATGTTAAAAAAAAATGTTATTATTCATTAAATAATTGTAAAAACATATAAACAAATCATCAGCATTAACAACAAAACATAGATTTGATTTTTTTTTTCTTTTTTCATCTATATAATAATATATTTATTTACTTAAAATATTAATTTTCTAGATCAATTAAATTTCTATTTTTGGTCTACAAACATGTATTTTGAAAATCAAAAAAGTGATTTTTAATAATTAGTTTTGTGTCACAAATTTTTATTACGCAATTAAATTAAAAATCTTACCTATACCCAAGTAAGTAAAGTCATACGTAAACAGCCAGCCTGTAATAAGTGTAGGCCCCAACGTTGCGAGCGTGTTTCCGTAATATGTATTTATTGGTTCCTATCAATGGCGGAACTGCATGATGCACATATAAAAGTCCAATATTTTTGCTAGATACATCCACTACTTTCACATGTTTTACTAGTATATTCTCGGTGCAGGTGACTGGCTACCTTTCACCAAGGATTCTCGCGAGATTGATTTATTGTAAAAAAGACTTTTAAATCGATAATGTGGCCAAATCAACATTTGTCGAGAAGTAAAAACCCAAATTATGGTTTTTATAAAAGTTTGCACTTTCTTTTTAAAACCTTATCTGGCAAAAAGGGAATGTGAATTATAAATTACAAGGTGTTGGACTAGTCTTTTTAAAGAGTGTCCAATTGACCTGAACATAATGTTTTACTAGTAGCATTTAAAGTAAACCAATGCCATTTCACATAGTTCTTTTTAATATAAATTTAATCCTGAAACTTGAATTTGTTTTGTGTCGAAAATTCCTCATGAAATTTTGATTACTTTAGTAAGGATTTACATTGTTGGTTATTAAAACTATAAAATTAGCAAATAAACAAATTCCTTGTAGGGGTTGCTGTACGTACATCGGTTTTTCGCTGATCGTAGCAGTAAAAAAAAAAGTAAACAAGCAAAATTTAATAAAAATTTTTTTTTTAAATTAATTAATTAATTTACTTTTTCGGTAATTTTTTTTTTTGATTGTTTTCCTAAATAGAATTCAAAAAAACAATGGACATTAAAAAAAATATTTCTTATAAAATGGCATCCAAATTCTTTCACTATTTACTAACAAATTTAATAAAATAAATAATTAACCAAAAGTTATTATTAAATAATTATTCATTCTTTTTCTTTCCTTCCTTTCCTTATTTTTATCTCCTTTGGTGGTGTACGGTATCTATACACAATCCACAATTTATTTGACAAATATTAAAGGCGCTGGTCGGCTTCTTATTCAACATTATTCTTGTGGTTTATTATCCTATATACATTAATTTAACATATAGTTATCGTCACCATCATAAATCACCATACACACCATCCACTCCTCTTGCCATATTATATATTATATTATATATAATTGCCTACATTCTTTATTTCTCCCTTTCAATCTATCATTTTCTCTTTTTCCACACTCTCCAACTAGCCTATTTACCTACTTTCTCCTCTTTAAAACCAATTGTCAATAAAAAATGACTACATTTACATTTTTTATCTTAATCGCTCTCATTT
This sequence comes from Entrophospora sp. SA101, assembly GCA_958430865.1. Classification (NCBI taxonomy): domain Eukaryota; kingdom Fungi; phylum Glomeromycota; class Glomeromycetes; order Entrophosporales; family Entrophosporaceae; genus Entrophospora; species Entrophospora sp. SA101. The sequence continues at coordinate 7,434 of CAUDNR010001191.1, read as the reverse complement.
TTATTAACGTGTCATCATTCTATTATACACACGCTTCCCCAATTCATCATTATAAACGTGGAAATAACAAAACCAATAAAAACAACAATAACAAATTCAAACCAACCGCCAACAATGACACGTCATCTCAATTACCCGTAAGCGATAATGATGTCGCTGAATTCCGACTTTGGACAAAATTCGCAAAGTAATTAATAAAATACTTCTGATGTAATAATAAATACATAAAGAACTTCTTCTTTACTTATATATATTATGCGCTTTATTTATTTGTTTAGTGCCGCATACTGTGATGTAACTGACTGGAAATGCGGTGCAGCTTGCGAAACTGAGGAAACTAAAGATACCAGGCTCATCAAGTTCTTTCAAAACAGTGTGCCAAGAGATAATAACGCTTATGGTAATTATTATAATGATTTAAATTTATACTTGTGGGCGAAACTCAAATTTGGTTTGTCGAAAATCAGTCTAACAAACAAGTGATATCATGGCTTTTCCGCTCATGAAGTAACCTATCGATAACTATACCAAATTTGATTAGTTCACCCACAAGTATTATTCAATTATTATCCGATTAATTAATAATTTACATTACAAACAATTTAGTTGCGATTAACGATAAAGAAAAGGCAATCGTAGTTGCTTTTAGAGGTACAGCAAATGTAAAAAGCTTCCTTAATGATCTCGAGTTTCTTCAAGTTCCATTTTTTGACAAATCTAACAATGCAAAGGTAAAAAGAAGGATTATTTATTAATCGTTAGTTATCAAACATTTTGAGTTAATAATATTAATAATATTAATTAAAAAATTTAATTTTTTTTTTCATAATTTAAATAAATTTCGACTGATAAAATAATAGGTTCATTCTGGGTTAGTAATGGAGTTTATAAATAATTGTATTTTTTGAAAAAACAAATTTTATTTTCTAATTTTCTAATTCATTAAATTATACATTATATTATTAGATTTCTTGCTACATATAACGACACAAGAACAGAAATAACAAATTTAGTAAAAAAATTGGTCGCTGAAAATCCCGATTACAAAGTTGTTACCACTGGCCATAGCTTAGGTGGATGTGAGTAGCACATTATATTATTATTCATATTATTACTATTATCAATATTTTAAAATACAATTTACTTATATATATATATATCAATCAATCCATTAATTCACATCCATCAATCCATTTATTAAATAATAGCATTAGCAGTTTTCCAAACCCTTGATTTAATCGGAGTACCAGGTTTAAATCCATCAAACTTGTTAACTTATACATATGGTGAACCAAGAACAGGAGATAAAAATTTCGCTGCTTTGGTTGAAAAAACCGGCTTTAGTTTTTTCAGAGTTGTAAATAAAGCTGACCTAGTTCCACACGTGCCACCTCAAGCATTTAAATACCAACATCATGGTGCGCAATTTTGGATTAGACCGTAAGTATAATGGAGTGACTGTGGTTATAAATATATTTGTTTGATATTTTTATATATTTTTATTAATTATCTTATATTTATTTATGTAGTGATAATAACAAAATTGTCAAGTGTCAAGATCCCGAGGATAAAACTTGCGCAAATTCTCAGAAACTTCCAAATATTAACTTGATTAACCATGCAAAATATTTTGATACAGTTTTCTTATTGACTTGTCTCAAAAAATAATCATATTTAATAATAATTTAATTTGGTTTTGTTCTTTTTAATTGGTTATATTAGATGTAAATTTTATGTATTTATATTTATTGTTATAATATATATATACTGTATTCTTTGTTCATATACGGACCTCAAATTTATGTTCACTTTGTTTGATCTAATTGCAATGTTAATTATAATTAATACCACTGAATGTTTTATTTGACCTTCCTTTTTTTTTCTCTGGGATAAAGGAGTTGGATGAACTGTAATATAATAATAATACATGAACTTACACTTGTATAAAAAAAATATTCCCTGCTAACCTCTTTAACGAAAATTCGTTTTACTCTACTATCTGGCTTTGGGTTGAAGACCATGATGTAAATAATGTGATTTTATTGACTTTCGTAGCTGAATCAGGATTACACCTATCCTTCCCGACGTCCTTATTCTCAAAGCAAAAAAGAAAACAAACGCTAAATGCACTATTTTGGACAAAAAAGTTTTCGAGTACAGACACAATATTATAATAAACTTTTTGCTTTAAAATTCAATAATCAATTTATATTTTAAAATACATGCGAAAAAAAGTTCTTCCGCTACTAAAATAGATACATAAATATGTTCTTTAATATTTGTTTCATAAAATAAAAAAACATTATTTTATAATACTAAAGTATAGTTATACAAAGTCATCATTTTTCCTCGCCAATTCAAATTTATAATTTAAATCATCATATCATAACATTGTATTCACCATTTTATTTTTTATCAATAATTTGAAAAACTTCTAATTCATCAATTTTACTATTATTTACTATATTAATGTTATTATAAGTCCCTGGGCTACTATAAATATCTTTTTCGTAATTAAACCAAACATCATGACCAGCACCAAACCTAGGTAAAAAAAAAGGATGACAACAAATTGCGCTTTTATAATCATCATTGATAACATAACTAAATTGTGCAGTATTGATATCTTTTCTATTACTTATATTAAATATAAAACTTTCAGTTGTATTTTTATATATAAAACTTACAGCTTCATGTTTACGTATACTTCCTCCATTCCAATTAAGTGGATTATAACCACCAACTATTTGCTCTGAATTTTGTATTTTCCCAACTACAAGAGTTTTGTCAACATCATTACATTTCCGATGGAATGCAGAAGCATTTAAACCATCCCTGCTGCTACAATATAGAAGTTTAAATCCATATTTGACTTCCTTGAGTGAGGTATATGGTGGACTTTTTCTATCGATCCAACTTGCAAAAAGTAATGTAAGTTTATGATTGATTGTCAATGATTCAAGTGTTGATTTCAATTTTAAAATTCTTGATGGTAATAAATTTAATGTTTGTTGTCTATCAGGAAATATATAATATTGTGAAAGAGGTTTCCATAAAGTTCTAGGAAGAAGCATATGATATGGTTCAATCTTATCAAAAAAATCCTCTTTAGAAATATCCTGAAATCTTATTAGAGAAAAGAAATCTTTTAATGTGTTGCCTAAATCAGCAAAATTTTGTAATGACCAATCTTCAACATTGATATTAATGATTTCTGGATGTTTTGCCAACCCCCATTTAAGAACATTTTCCCAAATAATCATCTCATCAACAGAAAAATCTTCTCTTTTGAGAATTTCTAAAAAAACTGGTTTTTCCAATGATTCAAATTCATTTGATTCAAATAATTTTTCACTATAGTCACAAAACTTTTCAAAATAGATATTTTTCAATTCATCTAATCTTTCATTGGCATAGATCAATTGTAAAATTTTAACTGAATTTTCTTTTATATAATCTTCATAGTTTTCAATAAAATACTTCATTGTATATTCATAAAGTGACTCAATGCCAAGTTCATCCGCTGAAATTAATATTTCCAACACTTCATCCCCAGAATAATTTTCAAATTCAAATTTACATGTGTATAAAAATCTACAAAATAAATAAATTATTATTATTCGATAATAATAATAATAAACAAGCAAAATAAATTTATTTTAAACTTACTTAAGAATAGGCTTGAAAAGTTTTTCACTAATATTAGCTTTCTTAATAATATAGTAACCGTTTTCTTTTGTTGCATTACTTAATTCATTGCCAAAAGATGGACAATGAGCTGATACAATAGATGCATGTGCATGAACTTCTTTAATGTTTGGCTCTACTCCAACATATATCTTTACATCATAAAAATCTTCAGTATTTAATAATCTTTCATTTTCATTGAAATATTTTTCAAATATTGAATTCATTTTTTTTTTACTTTTTTTTTTATTTAAAATGAAAATGAATGGTCAATCACATGTTACAATTAATAAAAAGGGCATTTTGTGTGATACAGTGCAGAACAGTTAAATTCGAAAAAATCTTTGATCAATTAATTTTATTTCCTCTTGTGCGTGTAATAATTGAATCTTGGGGTACGAACAACAAATGCAAGGTTTAACACATGAGCACCACATCTGAGATGCATAAAATTCTTATTGTCATATTTTGAATTAAATAATTAAGTGTTCTGCTAAATTAACCATATTTGACCCATTGGTCATTGCCAAAACTTCTTGCCAAAACGAAAGTATCTAAAATTTTATTTGCTAAACAGACCCCAGTGTGGTTTTCATTAAGAGGTAAAATTAATTAATATTTTTTTCACTCTCCAATTATCATCAATTCAATGAGCTGTAATGCCTAGACACACTTAATTTGTAGTTGTTGAGTTGTTGAAGTCCAGGCATTTGTTGTGAAAAATCACTAAACATTTTTTTAATAACAATTTTTTTGTTTTTTAAAAACTGATTCAATCCAATTTGAAACCGTTCGACTTATGATGTGAATCAAGTTCAGGTACCAAATAAATGAAACATTTACACCGTTGAGAGTTATTTATTCATTTGTAAGTAACAACGATAGTAATCGATTAATCAATTATTGAGCTAAAGCAAAAACAACTTAGTAATGAAATTTTTTTGACATTTGTTCGTTGGGTGATTTATGACAAGATTTTAGAAACTTTGAAGCTTTGGATTTATAAAAACAATAAACGCCAGCAATTTCTGCATTTTTTAAGGATCTGTTAAAGCCAATTATTTCTATAGTGTTTTCTATAATGGAAATCATTATTTTAGTACTTTGATATTGGCATGGATGAATATATGATTTTATATTGCCAGAACCATATTAGTTTATTGGATAAGACAAAAGGATAAACGAAACCATCAAAATAATGATTTTTAGAAAAGAAGAAACGGTCCACACAGATAATTTAATTAATCTTTTTTGAGGGAGGAGGATACAGTATTTAATGTTAGTAATAGTAAATTGGTCTTCTAATATTTATTTGTTAAAGTAATTAATATGGTGCTTTATTAACATATTTCCTTTATCTAAATATTTTACAACAATCACATATTCATAAAACTATTTTGCTATTCTTGTTATTTTATTGTTTCTATCATTAATTC
>CAUDNR010001189.1:0-18481 GCA_958430865.1 Entrophospora sp. SA101 | reverse complement strand
AAATAATGAGTAAAAATCCTTTATCACGTGATTTATTTTTTTAACTGTATTTTTGTAATGAAAGTAATTAAAAAAAATTTGAAAATTTTTCTTGAATTTGATACATGGGCGCAGTAATTTGATGGCTTATGATGTTACGCACTGTACCATCTCCTAAGATTGTTCGGGGCCTTGTCAGAGCAGTATAATTGTTATTACAAGAATTAGGGATGCTCTGTTGAACGATCTTTCCTTTAAAGGAAAGATCTTTGAATATATCACGTGAAATTTTTTTAAAATAAATAAAATAATAAACAAACGAATAAGTAAATGAAATGGGAAAAAGAAACAGGAATCACAATGGAACAGAAAGTGGAAAGGTTTAACAGTAATAATAATAATAATAACAGTAGAAATAGTAGTAATAATAGATCTATTAATAGAGACAATAATGAGGATAACAACAACAACACTAATAATAATACTAGTAATAGAAGTAGGAACTTTAGTAATAGTAGCAATAGAAATAGAAGTGAAATTGTAACAAATTATTATGTAAACATATATACTGAAAACCTAATTTTATTTAATAAAAGAGTGGAATTGAGCTATGGCGATGCCATGGATCAGTAGGTCTGGACCGCCATATCCATTCAAGGTGGCAGGTCACAGTTTTGGGTAGTGGGTCACACCACTATCCATGACTGAATCAAATGTTGTACGATTAACCCATTCCAAGAATGGCATGATCATCATAAAACGTTTGGTCAGACCTCACTCAGCAAAAAAAAAAAAAAAAACGAATAAGTAAATGAATAGACAAATGAATAAATAAAAGAAACAAAATTATAAAGAATTAAAGAAGAGAAAAATAATGATAAGTATATCTTTAATACATATACAATAAAAAATGAAAAAAATTTATGCATTCTATTCTCCTATTTTATTTACTATTCAGCTTTTCATACACAAACAGGCTCTTGCAGTTTCTGGTCACAAACGATTCATGTTCTGCTAATTGTATTTCCAGCAACAGAGAAAGCCTACTCTGATGGAACACTTGTTGTTTGAATGGCAAGATAATCTCTCGCCATATTACTTACATTTGGTTACAGATGAAGTTTGTGGAGGGGTATTTTGACAAAGTTGTATAAAATATTGGCGACTTGTATTCATAAATGTCGATGTTCTTCTCATAGGAGATGATATATTAGAAAAATTCTCCTGATAAGTTTCAAAAATTGTTTTAATATGTACACGAGCATTTTGACTTGCATCTTCTGAAAAGGCAGAAAGCTTAATAAATTCGATTACTTTAATTCAATTATTTTATTTTCGCGACACATTGTTAAATTCAATTACTTTATTTTCGCGACACATTGTTAAATTCAATTACTTTATTTTCGCGACACATTGCTAAATTCAATTATTTTATTTTCGCGACACATTGGCTAAATTCGATTGCTTTATCTTCGCGATACATTGTTAAATTCAATTATTTTATTTTCGCGACACATTGCTATATTCAATCATTTTATTTTCACAACACATTCATTACTAAATTCAATTATTTTATTTTTGCGACATATTCAATTATTTTATCTTCGCGGCACATTGCTAAATTCAATTAAGATACTGGCTGCAACTTTTGATGATGGTTGTTACCATCTTTGCGTCATATAAAATGATCGCAACCGCCTTTACGACCATTTTGTTTCCTTTTTTGGATTGCGACATGGAACACTAAATTCAATTGCTTTATCTTTGCGACACATTGCTATTATATATATTTATTTTGCGAAAAATTATTGTATTTATGGCTCTAAGAACCGTTCCACCTATTAACGCGGCTCCACAGGAGCTGAGCGGAACCGCCCCATCCTTAACAAGAATATAAAGAATATATCAACTAGATTACCTGCAATATCCAAAAAAAAATTGCGATCACGTAAACACTGTCATATGATAATAATAATTAGATAAATTTTAATAATAAAAACTTTGTATTCTTTTTCAAATAAAATAATACCATCTTCAGACCTTTTTATCCAATTTATTCAATTACCAGATAAAGCAACTTTAAAATGAAGAACTCGGTTATAAAATGTCGGAGTGAGCTTTAAAAGTTTTAACACCACCATCCTGATCTGTTCTACAAATCAGGGTCATCTATAACTTTGTTAAATCATTTACATGTTTATAATATATTTTAATTGTTGCTAAATAATAAGTCGATATTCTCTAGATGGATCCATTTGACATTATTTATTTTGTTGAAAAAGAACATGGCTCGAAATAACTCTTCCCAGTGATGGTCATTAATCAAATATTTTGGTAATCGGTCAGTCAATAAAGGTTAACACCCGGTTAATCGGTCGAATCAAAATTTTGATATTGAATAAGCAGTCGAATTAAAATCTTGGAAACCCGATTATCCGTATATGTACAAAAATGTCCATTGTTTTATTTTATTATTCAAAAGAGAGTATTATACTTCCATTAAAAATAGATGTTGGTACCGTTAACCATTTTTGGTGTTGCAAATGTTTATTATTGTTCTGATACTAACTAGAAATAAATAATATACAAATACCAAAACATTAATCTTTGATTTTTTTCTTTCGAATTTATTCGGTAATATTATTATTATATGTTTTATTTGTTATTCGCTTTATTTGTTATCATTGTTCGTTTTATTCGTTTTATTCGAATAAAAATTCAATGTAATTCAAATACTAAATTCATAACGAATAAAAAAAAGTACAACTGTTAAATTACTATTATATTATCACTGCAAAGGAAAAAGAAAAATGGCAAATATTTCTGCTGCTGCTACTATTATTATTACTACAAGGGCTACGAGGGAAAAATAGAACTGATAAAGAAAAAATTGGATTGGATGATGCATATACTATTACTATCGGTTAAAAAACTCAAGAATTTTGCACAGAGCCAACCTTTCATTAAAAATAAAGATATAAAAACATTCTAGCATTTTCCACAATCGATTATCCAATCGTTGAATATTTTCAACAATCGATTAATCAATCGTCAATAAATTTCTACATTCGATTATCGAATTAATCAGCGAATTTTATTCAGCGAGTAAGTAAACCACTCATTATTTCTCGGTAACATTTACAAAAATTGAAATTTAAATCATACAAATAAATTAACACCATAATAATATAAATCTCCCCTTTTATTAAAACAAAAATTAAATGAAAAAATGTACCATATAATAAACAAAGATTAATAATAATAATTTTCCAGCAAAGTTAAAAATACATTTTTGAATATTAGAGTAGCTGGGAGTATGGTGCCAAGCCTGGTTTTCTACTAGTTCATAAACTTCTAATTCCTCTACCAAATGAACACTTTCAAGACCATTTTTAAGATTCAAATTATTTTCATAGTTGAAAAATTTGTAATAACAATATGGTACATTATTAATACTACTACCTAGTGCTAAATCATTAAAATCAACTAATACTTCATGAAATTTTTTGTTAATATGAGCATAATTAACACTTGGTTTAGTATGATAGATTGCATGTTCAGGATTTTTGACTTTACTGAATATTGAATCATTCATTTTATTTTCATCAATATTGAAAATAAAACTTTTGTCAGTTGTAATCCAATAATCTTCATTTGGAGACCTTCCTTTTAAATTCCAACCAACTGGATTATATCCACCAATTAACTTTCTTGTCTGTTTTAATTTCACTATAACCACAGTTTGTTCAAGGTTATAACATTTATCCTCAAAAACAGATCTAGAAAATCCATCTTGAGATACAGAAAGAATCAATTTAAAATAATAAGGTGGATTGTGTTTACTTTTTCTATCAATCCAACTAGAAATTAAACTTTTTGTATCTGAATTTAATAATTTTCCAATTCCTGTTCTTGGACCTTGTTGAAGTATTAATCTTGGTTGCCAATCATCAGTAATATGATATCGAAGAAGTTCTTCAAACATTTCTTTAGCAAAGACTTTTTTATAAGGTTTGATTTTTGTGTAAAAATCATTTGATGAAATTTGATTAAGCCTTATTAGAGGAAGAACATCTTCTATTATACTTTTCAACATGATAAAGTCATCCTTCTTCCACACTGAGATATTCTTTTCCAAATTTCTATTTTGACCTATTCCCCATTGTACAACCCAATCCCAAATATCTATTTCATTTATTCCCAAATTATCTCTTTCTAATATAAACACAAGCATAGATTTTTCAATCTCTTTGAAATCATCAGATCTCAAAAACATCACAGGATCATGAGTAATTAATTTCTTGAAAAAATCTTGAAGCAAATCAAATGATAGGTGCTTCAATGAAATATTATGAATGTAATTTAAATTCTGTTGAATCCATTTTTTTTTCCAATAATTAAGTGATTTTGTAAACCTTCAATTAATTCACTAATATCTAATTCATCACATGCTTCAAGAAGTTCAACAATTTCAGTTTGACTTAAATTATCAATATTGACAATTCCATTGTATAGATATCTTTTTAAAAATTAAAACATAAAACTTACTTAAATATATTATTGTAATTGTTAAAATTATTCAAATTAGGTTAAATAATCCTTACGTTAAAAGTACTTGAAATATTTTTGGAGAAATATTTTTTTTTTCAAATAAAATAATACCATCTTTGGATTTTTTTGTCCAACTTTTAGAAAAGGCTGTTTTAAAATATGAAGATCTTGTTTTTAAAATGGTGGAATGTGCTTTAAAAATTTTAATGTCATTGTCCTCTCCAACTATAATTTCTACATCATGATTGTCGGTATTATTTAACAACTCTGTCAGGTCACCTACAAGTTTACTAATATATTTTAATGGTAAGGCATCTTTGTTGGAATTAATAATGTTATTAAATAACAAGTTTATATTCTTTAAGGACGAAAAGCTAGTTGACATTTTTGATGATGAAAAAATGAAAATGATCAGCACCTGTGTAATGTTTATTATTTTCAAGGAGTAATGCTGTATGGCAACAAAGTTACAGTCAAACCTTGTTTTAATGAATATACCCAAGAAATTGCATTTAAAATTCGTTATTATTATACCAACGCAAAATTTTTAAAAATTCGTTGTAATGTGAATTTAATTATAATTCGTTGAGACGAGGTTTGGCTGTAAAAATTCTTTTGTGTCTATTCTATTCTTATACTTTTAAATCACATGATTGCAAAATAAATGTTTTCTCGGATGACCAAGTTTTAACTAGATTTTTAAATGAAGTTTTCCCAACTATTTAAAGTAATTTTCTGACTATTAGAGCGACCTTCCCCGGAAGCAACGCCCCAACTCTGGTTTTTTGCTAATTTATACATCTAAAACTCTTCTATCAAATGAACGACTTTGTTGTTATTCCTAAAATTCAAATTTTTTTTTAAAATAATAAATATTTCGTAAAATTTTGTATTATACTAATCATTTGTTGATTATGATCTATTGCACATCCAAGGTCCTTGACTCTACTTAATATTAAATTGTTGTTTGGTTTACATCAATATTAAGAACAAAACTTTTATCTGTTTTAACAAGGCAAGTTTCGTCTGGAGACCTTCCTTTAATATTCCAACAAAATAGATCAGATTATAACCAGCAACTGTATCTTTGATTGCAAGAAAAACGATAATAACAATAATAATAAGGTTCATTATTATCAATACTGTTATATAGTCGTAAATCCTTCAAATTTATAATATTTTTATGAAATTCTGCATTACTATGTTGTTCATAATATTCAATTCTACTGAAATTGACTTATTTATTTGATTTTTATCAAACTTAAAAAAAATAAATCCTTTATTTGTATCGGATGACCTTCTTTTTAAATTCCAACCAACTGGATTATATCTACCAACTAATTCTCCTGTTTCTTTGATTTTCATAATTACTACAGTCTGTCCAGTAGTGTGTCGTAGCATTTATCCTTAAAAACAGATCTAGAAAATTCATCTTGGAATCCGCGAAATATTAATTTAAATTCATAAGTAATATAATTTGTACTATATATATCATTGTTTATCAATCTATTAATTAAAATTTTCATATCTAAATTAATAATTTTCCAAATTTTGATCTTGGACCTTTTTGAAGAAGCTCTTCATATATATCTTCAATAAAGACACTTTTGTAAGGTTTAATTATTTTATAAATTTTTTTTGATGAAATTTCATTAAATCTTATTAATGGAGGGATGTCTTTTAATGTGTTTTTCAATTTGATGAAATGATCCTCATTTCACTTTGTTCGATCTATTCCCCATTTAACAACATAATCCGACATGTCAATTTCCTTTAATTCTAAATCATCTCTCTCTAATATAGACACAAGCATAGGTTTTTCAATATCTTTAAAATCATTAGATTTTAAAAATAATTTTGGATCTTCATTAATTAATTTAATTAATTTGGTATAATGTTGAAGTTGAATGACTGATATTCCAATTAAATTCAATTCAATCCATTCTTTTCTTTTAAAAATCAAACAATCTTGTAAATCTTCAATTAATATTAATTCATCACATGCTACAAGAAGTTCAACTATTTCAATTGGTGTTAAATTAACTATATTAACAATTCCATTGTATATGTTGTATGTGAAATTGGAATTATGTGAAGTTGAAATATTATGTAATGGGGTGAAATTCTGATTGGCTAATTTGAATTTCATATAATTTCATTTTCACAACATTATATACAAGTTGTTAAAATCAAAATTATGATTAAATTAAATAATTCTTACATCAAAAAAACCTCAAATACTTTTGGAGAAATATATATTTTTTTTCAAATAAAACAATACAATTATCATTCAAAATATGGGAATATTGCCTTTAAAATTGTAGAATGAGCTTTAAAAGTTTTGATATCTTGACCCTCTCCAATTTAATTTCTACATCATAATAGTCTGGTTTATTCAACAACATTGTTAAATCATTTATAAGTTTACTAATATATTTAATGGTAAGGCATCTTTGTTGGAATTAATAATATTGTAAAATAATAAGTTTATATTCTCCAAAGGATGAAAAAACAGTTGTCATTTTGATAAGAATTTTTTATTTTTGAATAACAGTCAGACAAGATTTCACGCTTACTGATTTTACTATGTGATCGACATAGCACGTTTTCCGTACAACAGACTTTGAAGGAAGAATTGAATACAAGATTATAAATAAACAATTTTTATGCTTCTAAATAAATAGAATCTTGTGCTTTTGCTCGTTTAAATTCAATTTTTTACTTGTCAATAGCTTGTTTCGTTATAGCGCAATAACTTCCCAAAGAGACCCATACTTTTTGACTTTAAAGGCCTAATTATTTATGAAAAACGATTCTATTAAGATCATTTTAGCATCATAAGATAGAGTACATTGAGAGCTCTCAGAAAATATATGGTTCGTTTGGTTTTCTTGGAGGTGGAAGAAATTAAAGGCAAAAAACAATTTTATAAGTTATTTATGACTATTTTATATTAGTATTAAATTTTTTTTTAATTAGATCATTATACTAATTTTATTGAATTATCTAATTTAGATAGAATACATTGAAGTAATTAAAAGCAATAATTCAATGTAATTTTATTTTTGTTTTCTTTTTACATTATTATACCAATAATCACTAACTTTAGTAGATGACCATGAATTATTTATTTTAAATAGATTTTCAAATAATCTTTTTGCTACTTCCTTTGGTAAGTCTATAGGATGATTAAACACTTCTTGAAGAATTTCAAGTTCCTCATTTATTTTTTTGTGTCTCTTATATTTTAGTAAAGAAGTTTCAATCTCATCAATTGGTGCAACTGTTATGTCTGAAACCAGAGTGGGTGGATTGTCTCCAACTTCTATCTCTTTGTTTGATCTACCTTTGTTGATTTCTTTGATGAGTGTATTATGTTCTTTAACTTTCACAAAGCAACATCTTTACTTTGTTTACCAACAGTGGAATGTGGTATTTTTTGTAAACTTCTTGATATAATGGTAAAAATTATGAATAAAAAATTATGGAAGATAGTATTTAAAAAATATATGATTGCAGATAAAATATTTGTTTATTAATAATAATAATAAAATTACAATGATTAAAATGATTAAAAACAGATTTATAAGAATATTGTTATATGATTATATCATATTTATATTTAAATGACAATGTACTTAATTCCTTTATCTGCTAAAGAAAGACTTTAATAATAACCAATCATTAAAAAATAATAATAAATAATAATAATAATAACAGCCTAAATTTTCTTTCTTCTGCAATTGTCACTATTATGTATATAGTAATTATAAATATTACATTAAACAATTAGAAGAAAAAAAAATATTAAATCACAAAGAGAATTTATTTTCATTATTTATACCATATATTTTCTTAATACTAAAAATGTATTCAACATACATTAATTCCTTATTCTTTTTTGTAGGGCAGCGTTGTAATTATTGGAATAACATTTTGCGACCATTCTTATCATTCATTATTTAAAAATGTCTATATATGTATCCTTTAATGAGTCTTGCAATATCTATTTTTATAAACAAAAGGCTAAGTTAATTATAAATATTACATTAAACAATTAGAAGAAAAAAAAATATTAAATCACAGAGAATTTATTTTCATTATTTATATCATATATTTTTCTTAATACTAAAAATGTATTCAACATACATTAATTCCTTATTCTTTTTTGTAGGGCAGTGTTGTAATTATTGGAACAACATTTTGCGACCATTCTTATCATTCATTATTTAAAAACGTGTATGTATGTATCCTTTAATGAGTCTTGCAATATCTATTTTTATAAACAAAAGGCTAAGTTTATCAGTAAGAATATAATTACAATATTAAAAAATTATATAATCAACTACCTTATTATTAGTTTTCATTTTATTAATATTTTATTTAAAAATGTATAACTTCTAACTGCTAATTATTTATCGTTTTTTTATGAAACCGTATCTAAAATTTTACAAGGAATAAAATAAAATCTCAAAGAATGTGTGTACAAAATATCACGTTCCTTGTTAAAAATTACATGTGGATGTACTAGTGACGAGTAAAAAGTTCTTTCGATTTTAATAGTAAAAATTGACATGTTTCACAAAAATTTTACATAGCTATGACAGTAGACATGTCAATCGCGTGAAATCTTGACTGACTGCTAACGCTTTGAATGGTATGGCAACTTCAAGACTTGACAATGATGATTTTTTTGACTTTACATTCAGGGTCTTTAATTCCAACGAAGACGTCATGATCCAGGATATACAGGATTCTTTTATGATATTTGTTGGCATAATGTTCCTAAATAATAAATTGTTTGAACATGGAATATGTAATGGGACAATAGGAGTAATCGCCAAGGTAATTGATGATAATAAATAATGTTGAGGTCGCTTTCCCCACAGCTAACAATATTGTAAAGATAAATGTTCAAAAAGAAATCACGTACTTCACTATCAATGGAATACCAGCATCCAGGAAGCAATTTCCAATTCAGAATGCATTTCACTCACTGTTCACAAGACACAAGGCCTTACACTGCCACACTCAACTGTATCCATTGATGAAAATATGTTCGCCACAGGACAGATATGTGGTGATGAGTAGGGCACCTTCGTGGGATTCTCTGGATATATTATCTTTTGATTTTGATTGCATAAAGGTAGATAGACATGTTATTGATGAGTACAAAAGGTTAAATCTCTTGAACCAAAATGGCTTGAAAGAATTGATGTAATAAAAAAAAAATACCTTGTAAAAAAAAGTACGTAAAAAAAATCATTAGAAAATTAATTATCAACGTAATAAAATAAATAAAATAAATAAATGAATAAATAAACAAATAAATTGTTTTTCATTTTTCACTTATCAAAAAATTATGCAATCAGAAATTAATAAGACAATCATGATTATTATCATTATATTTGTGTGTAGTAGTCCTGCTCTAAACCTGAAAACACCATCATCAAATCCATCGTCTTTGAATGATTTAAATACTGTTAAATCTCAAACTCATGAAAAATAAATGATTTATAAAGAGGAAGTAAAAAAAGTAATATTGCTTGTAGGTATTTTAAAACAAGAAGGTGATGTTGTGGAATATCAAGCAACTCTAAAGCATGGCGATAAAAGAAATTACGTGTGGAAAAGGATTGATGACTAATAGTTAAAATTAATTTTTTCTCATTTTTATGCACGCGTATATAAATTTTTTTTTTTTGAAATTTGAAAATTTGTGTAACATATTATTAACTAAAAAAAAAATAATGTTTTTCTGCGAATTCGGAAACGTAAATGAAAATCTCGATGGCTCACTTTGCTCCCTCATTTGTAAACTTGTTACTAATACTAAATCATTTATTTTCAAATAATGTTTTATTTTAAGGTGTAGATTTATTAAGGAACACCAACAACTATATTAGTATGATTTTCTTAATTCTTTAGATAAAAATATATCGGATAATTTTTTCAATGAAGTTACACGATTTTTTGACGTGTGCTAAAAAATGGGTAAAGGGGAAAAAATGTTACATGCTTAAAGGGGTAAAGCTCTCTAAAGTTTACCACAGTCAACCCTTAATAAACCGAACTACGTACTATAAACCAATTTTCGCTTTATAACGATGCAAAATTGGTTAATCGAAATCATATTTAATAAAAATTATTTCGTTAAGCCGAATTTTATTATAATTTCTACTTTACTTGATAAACCCGAACTTAATGGTTTGTACAAAATAATAAAAATGTAACTTTCTAAGCCGAATATGATCATAAACTGGTTTTAAAATTCGTCTTATAATGATAAAATCCGGCTTAAAATAATGTCAATAAAAAAGCACGAAAATTAGAATTTTCAATAATATTGAAGTTGATAATGTTGAAATTGAAGTTGAAGTTGATACTGTGCGAGAAAATCGAGAAGTTCCAGATTTAATTAACTAACTCCCATTTGATGATTTATTTTAGCGGACGAGTATTTAAATATTGAGAATAACATAGTCGCAGGTGAATTAGTAACGGAAGATGAGTATATTATTGCATTAATTCAACCAACAGAAATAGATGAGTAACAGGAGGAAATCTTTATTCCAAAAATTTCTATTACAGATACCATAATGGAATTTATTAAATTTTTTAGTATACCCTCTAAGTAATTTCGATGTATGCGAAGATGAATTAAAGTGCATTCGTACTCTAGAAAAGAATTATCAAGTCGTAAGATTAATAGTTCAGCGCAACAATCTTTAGATAAATAATTTTTTTTAGAATAATTTGTAAAATTTATATTTTATAACGAATTTATTTTGTATCATAAACCGAGTTTTGATAAGCCGATCCTATTTTTGTGATTTCCCAAAAGTTCGGTTTATCGAGGTTTGAATGTAATAGCTGGATAATATTATAATAATAATCAGACTATTTCCGTGTTGATTTTTCTAATTTTCGCGTAACTTTTGTAAATCATTATTTTCAAAAAAAAAAAAAAAACAAGGATCTATGATAACGATCTGAAAGAATTGTTATGCGACTATTATTATTATTGTTGTTGTTGTTGTTGTTGTTGTTGCTGTTGTTGTTAAATTCTTTCTTTTTACAGTTCATTCTTTCTATAACGAATACTAAGTAAAATCCCTCTATAACAAACTTCACTTTTGTCCTCGATTCATTTTTTTATAATTAATTTTTCTCTCTATAATCTTAGTAAACACTCTCTATAACGAATCAAAGTAGAAAAAATCACATATAGGCGAAAGGTCCATTATAAAGAGAGTGAACAACTCTAGCAAGTAGGAAACTATTAATAAGAATCCCATGTAATAAATAAATGTTCAAAAATAATAATGAATAAGGTTTCATCAATAAAAAATCCACAGTCAAATAAAGGCCAACGTAAAGATCCATATTAATATAACGAGAAAGTCCTGGAAGAATTAACGCTATACGCTCTGTATGCGATTTGTACCTTTTTACGCATTTTCATAAATGTGGTCTTAATACCTTTAAATATTATGGCATTTTACCAATAGGTGTGTATCACTTTCTCTATTTTCTTTAGTGAAAGAGCAAGGTGTATATATGCTTTTCTTATAATAAAAAAAAGTAAATAAACTAACTTTAATAATTTAATCTCTACGAAGGTTGTAATTTTCTCTTTGATCTTAAAGTTGAAACAAAAGAAAATAGATTGAAGAAGGGTCTAATTAATAAAATGAATGGAAAACGTTATTATTTGTAGAGCAGTTTTTTTATATTCATACTTCACATATATCATTCATAATAATAAATTTTTATTTTATATATTTTGGCTAAAAATTATGCAATTAATTTATGCGTACAACAAAAATTAATTTAACTATATACCATATTAAATATTAATATTAATACGGGAAATGTAATTAACCGCAACCCGATCCAATTTTTCTATGACGCAATTAGTTGCAACTAGTTACAATTAATTTTCGTAAAATTTTGTAGTATTTTCTGATATACATGTAGTAATAATTCGTCATTTCTGGGAAGGTCTAGATTTTAAATGATGATGTGTATCATACAAATAAAGCCTTTTTATATACCAAACTTGATTTTGATTGGTGGGTTGGGTGCGTGTTATCCTTATTTAGAAATTGATTGGCGATTTTGCGGATTTTTTTTTGCGGAAAAATGAATATTAATTACTTTCCTACAGTATTTATTATTTTTCATTTTTTAAATCTGTTAAAAATTTTTTACATAATGTCATTTAATAAGTTGTTATTACCAGAAAGGTGGGAAGTTGTATTTAAAATTAATAGTGAAATGTATAATAGTGCTCTGATTAATTCTGATAGAGAAAATAGAAAAGATTATTTTTTTTCATTAGTCAAAGAAAAGGAAGAACTTTCTAAAGCTGAAAAAAATTATTGTAAAGAAAAGTTTGTTTATGATATTGAATTAAACAATGCAATACATAAAAAGGGAAAATCAAAAGATTGTAACAAGTGCAAGTCAACAAGATACTCTGATAAATTCTGTGAAAACTGCATTAGTTTACAATTACAGAAACTTTTCACTACTTGGACATCTGGCAATAACATTATTGACCATTTTATCCAAAGATGTCAAATGAATTCTTCTTTGCCAACTTATATTTTAGAATGGATACCTTTTGAGCAATTTGATGATATAACAAAATTGACAGAAGGTGGGTTTAGTTCAATTTATACAGCTATATGGACAAGAGGAAGAATAACTGATTATGATGAAGATAAAAAGAAATTCAGTTATTTTGGAGAACAAGAAGTAGTATTAAAAAGTTTAAATGATTCATGCGATCCAGGAAAAGGCTTTTTTGATGAGGTTTGTAGTTGTCATTTAAAACAATACTGTATTATATAACACTAAATGATTTTATATTCAATTTTAGGCAATTAATTATTCTAGAATTAAATCAAATTTAATTGTTCCTTGCTATGGTATAACTAAATTTCCAGATAATGGAAATTATGCAATTGTTTTAACTTATTTATCTGATGGAAATTTAAGGGGTTATTTACAAAAAAATCATTTAAATTTAACATTAAAAGATAGAATTACAATGTTTAAATATTTATGTGATTCATTATATCACATACATGAAAAGGATTTAATCCATTGTGATTTACATAGTGGTAATTTATTAATGAGTGGTGGAAATTGTCACATTACTGATTTAGGATTATGTGGACCAGTTGATGAAAAATCATCAGATAAAGTCTATGGAATTGTGTCATATGTTGCACCTGAGCTACTTAGAGGCAATAACATGAAGAACACCAAAGAAACTGATATCTACAGTGTTGGGATGTTAATGTGGGAAATATTTGCAGGTCATCCACCATTTGATGATAGAGCTCACAATCATCGCTTAATCTTTGATATATGTGCAGAAGGTTTACGACCACCAATATTACCTGAAATGCCTGGAGACTATGTACAAATGATGCAGAGGTGTTGGGATGTAAATCCATCCAACAGACCAACTATTAATGAGCTTTTTGAATTTGCTAAAGAAAAACTAGAGGATATCCCTAAAAATGATATTACAATTTATGTTACCAATTGTGATAATAATTCACATCCATTAGCATATCATAAAAGTAGAATATTGGATGAGGAAATTGCTAAATCCAAAAGCTTCAAAGTTTCTACAAGTAATGATAGTTCATTAAACAATATTGATCTTAACACTTTTTTTTTTTGAAGTGTTGATTTTAAGAAAGGTGAATCAAATTTCATTATTAATTAATTGGAATTTATTATCCATTAATTATTACTAACAACATTTTATTCCCATTTAATTAATTAGGGATTGATGAGCTTGATGGAGATTAAATTAATCATCCATTGTATAATTCACTACTATTAATTTATTCATTATATTCATTAATTAATTGATTTGTCCTTTCATTTTTTATTTTATATTTGAAACAACAGATTTTTCACCATTTGTAATTTTTGCCTTTGAGCAGATAAATGTTAAATATTTTGAAAGATTGATTGGACATTTTCTTTTTGAGTTTTCTTTTAATTATTTTATCTCATGTTACATATAATGAATGCAAGCATTGTTGAATCCATATAACATATCAACACATTGATGTTATATTATCTTCCAACAGATTAATAGCAAAATATAAAACTTCATAACATAGGATGAATTTACATAGTCATTAGCTATATAAATGTGTAGTTATCCACAAAAAAATATCTGCAAATTTTGCAGTCAGTACTGTATGCTTTTGCACTGTATGATCTGCAACAGTTGGTAGACATTCAGTACTGTACACTTTTGCATTCCTGTACTGTATGATATGCAAATTGGTATTTCTGTATTAATTTTTAATAGTACAAGTACAGAATTAATGTGTATTCAAAATTTGATTGGTGGAGGGTGTTGTGTACTGAATGATTTTTTCAATTTTGTAGACCATACAGTACAGTAATGCAAAAGTGTGTATATACAGTACTGAATGTCTATATTCTCCAAATTTTGTGATAAAATAGAACATTAATATTTATTATATCTGTAAAATTATTCATAAAAAAGATATCTGAATTAGCAGTTCAAAATCAATTCATATATACTGTTTAAATGTATAGCTTGCTTAATATTAATATAATGTTTCTGAATTAATAAATAATAAATATATATCATTAATGGACAGAAGGATTTGCAGGTTTATTTTAGTAAATCTTATTTTTAGGCATTTTCTTAATGGTGACATTAATTCAATTTTTAACAATTTGCAAGATGATTAATTTGATTTTTTCTTAATGTCAGTCATTTGATTTTTAAAAGGTTTTGTTGTAATTAATACTATAAAATAGTAATTTTTACATATACACAGGAAATCAATAATAAACCTGGAAAGTTGCACACTAGTGGTTGTATCCACTGAATGATACTCACCAATTATTCACTGATTATCTGGTTAATCAAGTGCTGAAAAATTTTCATTGATTAATTAATTGGGTGTTGAAAATTTTCATTGGATAATTGGTGAATAATCAGTGGTACAGAAATATAAAAAATAAAAATTTTATCCAAAGAATACTAATACATTAAATACTATTTTATCCACTATTACACTATCACCAACATTCTTCTATTACAATAATATATCAAGTAATATGAATACCAACTGTGTCATTATTATCTAAAGAATATTTATGCATTGCAGTAACTTCTACTCCAAACGAATGTCTACAGCCAAACCTTGTCACAGCAGACTGACTATAATTGAATTCTTGTCATAATGGATTTTTAAAATTTTTGCTTCATATTCACATTAAAATATAGAAACATAAAAATTAATCTTGCCACAATGGGTTTTAAATAAATCTTCATTCATCCACTGTGTCAAGGTTTGACTGTATTTAGTGAAGCTGGAAACACAATGACAGCTGAACCAATAAAATTGAATCATTATTATTTGTATTTCTTAAAAAAAAAAGTGCAATGTATTGAAAATATTTTTCCTGACAAATAAATAATTATTATAAATCAATGAATATTTGGCAGATATTGGTGAATGACCAATTAATGCTGTGGGCAAAATCCAATTTTTAGTTCCAAAATATTTCAGATTTTTAGCATTCATTTCCAAAATGGTGGGATATTTCCAAAATGGCGGAATAAGTCCAAAAGGGTGGAATAAATCCAAATATCTGGTTTGTCAGTGTGTGTCATTATTATCATTAATCACAACATGGAAACTATCAAAATAGTTTATTAGCAAATAGGCTTTGATTTGTGAATTCAATTTTTTAACCCAGGGTCATATGAAATGTAATATGCGTGATCCTCAAAATGTTAGAGGTTGGAATTGACTAATTAGTTGACTATTTTAGTCAACTAAATAACTTTTTTTTTTAAACAACTAATAGTCAACTAATACTAATTATAATTATTGTCTGGCCAATTATAAATGAAACCATTTTTTGTGGTACAAAAAAATTTAATGGAAAGTAATAAAAATAAATATGTGGAGTATCAATATTATGAAGAAGATGATAATGGTGGTGTTGGTGCTTGTGTTGGCGATAATTATCCATGTGAAATAATAAACATTGATACAAGGTCAAATCATTCCAACAATTCGTTGGCTTCAAGCTCAAGCAGTGGTTCCAGACCTTTAAAAAAATGAATTATAACATATAGCTTTGTATGGAAGTATTTCGAGAAAATTAAAGATTCAAATGGAGATGAATTTGTAATCCTGCAAATTAAAAAAAAACATTAATAATAATGAAACAGAATGAATATTCTAATTAAATAAGATGTTATTCCTGTGACTAGTGTGTGACCATTCATTAGTGCTGATCCATTTTTTTTAACATAGTACGATGCAAAAAGTAGATTAAATTCACCATATAGTACAGTGTATAAAATACATGTGCACAACCCACTTAAACTGTGCACAATAAGATAAATATTTTTGTGCAGACTCTCAACAAAAATTTTAAATATAGTGCACAAATTCAATGCATCATTGCATTTTTCTATGTATAATGCACAAAAAAAATCAAAAAAACTAAAATACTTACAATTTTTTGTCCATACATGCACAATTTTTAAAAAACTTTTGCACAATTCCTCAAAAAGTTTGTACAACATGCACAAAAATTGATCGGCAAATTTTATACACTGATATAGTAAATATATCATTTTTTTTAGTAATAATTTTTTTTTACAGATGATATCCTTAACAATACCTTGTATTTCATAAAAACCAATTTTCCTTGAAAAAAAAACTTTTTTTATTTTTTCTATATGCTCTTTACATTGTCTACCAAATCGTCCCAGGGTAAATTTCGTAATATAAAAAAGTCCACCAAATTGTCCCACTATATACAGTAGAACAAAAATACTATAGAAATAGTCAAATAACTGATCTATAAATATATATATATATACATACATACATACATACATATTTATAAAAATGAACCAAATTCAGTCTAAGTATTTTAAACATAACTGACAACTTCTAGCTTCTTAATCTAATAGTTTTATTTTTTATTTTTAAATTAGAAGCAAATTATAAATGCAATCTGTGTCAACATTATGAAATTATATCTGGTTTTTGGAGTGTTACTATCACAAAAAATAGAAAAGGATGAAGAGGATGGATGAAATTTATTCTAGTTTATCATGAAGCTATATTTGTTCAAATATTTAACAAGCGTTGATAGGTGATATATATGTGTTTTTAAAGAAATAGCAAAGAAATTTTAAATGAATGTTTGTGGTCAGAAGAATAAGCCATTAAATATTATTTATGAGAATAATAAAACTATTTTCTTACATATTGTATATGTACATGATCAGAAGGTGGAGGAGATGTAGAAGGAAATAAAAATTGTAGATGATAGAGGAAATGAGACAATATGCAATGCAATAAGTTGAACGTTATGTTTAAATAGATTTAGGTAACAATAATAATTTATAACATTCTTCTAATAAAAATTTTACATAATTTTTCATCAAATTATACTAATTATACTTGATGATTATTACTATAGGATAAAATACATAATTCTTGCTGATTACAATTATGGTCTTCCTTTATTATTATAATAAGAACTAACAAACTATCCTTCGCATCACAAACTATATGTCTTGTGTCACAAATTATGTTTTGAATCACGAATTATTATTATGCTCCATGTCATGAATTATTGCTTCAGAAGACCCTAGGTTTCATATGATTATTACTTGGGGAGTTGATTAAATGCCAAGGTTTTCTTTATTTACCATTCAATAAAAATTTATTAATTATAATTTGTTGTGCTGATTATAATAAAAAAACATATGTTAAATTAAAATAGCAAACATACAGTATATTTTACATAATTGTTCATTTTCTTTAATAGTTATCCTAGTGAGTTTAGCTATTGCAGAAGGAATGTTATTGTTAACCGTTTGGGTCATGTGAGTTTATAGTGT
>CAUDNR010001188.1:0-17160 GCA_958430865.1 Entrophospora sp. SA101 | reverse complement strand
TTAATATTAGCAATAGAAATGGTGCTAATACTGCACAATTTAGTTATGTTATTAATAATGATTATGGTTATGCGGTTTATTGTCATCCTAATAATTTACCTTATTTTGGTGGTAGTGGTGATGTTTGGTTTAGTACAGATGGTAATTTTGGTAGTACACCAAAGACTTATAATAACATCAATATAGTACGTGATAAACTTGATGAATTAGAAATTTTTCAAATAATTGATACAAAATAAAAATAATATAAATGCAATGCTAGATTATTAAATCTGATAATAATTTAGTAATTGCTGATAAACAATATGTTAACTATAATTTTGGGGTATTATTTAGAGATCCCTTTTTTAAAGGTTTAATTAACATGTGATTTATGTGATTAGTCATTCATTTCGTTTTTATATTCTTTTGAAAAAATGAATTTGATATTTGAAAAATATTTTAATGAAAATGAAAGATTATTAAATACTGATGATTTTTATGATGTAAAAATATATGTTGGCATAGAACCAAACATTAAAGAAGTTCATGCACATGCATCTATCATATCAGCTCATTGTCCATTTTTTAGTAATGTATTAAATAATTCAACAAAAGAAAATGGATATTATACTGTTAAAAAAGCCAATATTAGTGAAAAATGTTTTAAACCTATTCTCAAGTATGTTTAAATAAATTTATTTATAATAATGATGATAACATGTTTAATAATTTATTTATTTTTTAAGATTTTTATACACATGTAAATTTGAATTTGAAAATTATTCTGGAGCTGAAGTATTAGAATTATTAATTGCAGCAGATCAACTTGGTATTGAGTCATTTTATGAATATATGGTGAAATACTTTGTTGAAAATCATGAAGATTATATAAAAGAAAATCCAGTTAAAATTCTACAATTGATTTATACTAATGAAAAATTTAAGGAATTGAGAAATATCTATTTGGAAAAGTTTTGTGAATATAGTGAAAAATTATTTGAATCAAGTGAATTTAAATCATTGGAAAAAGCAACTTTATTAGAAATTCTCAAAAGAGATGATTTTTCTGTTAATGAGATAGTTATTTGGGAAAACGTTCTTCAATGGGGATTAGCAAGACATCCTGAAATCAATAATATCAATGTTGAAGATTGGTCATTACAAAATTTTGGTGATTTAAGCAACACATTAAAAGATTTTCTCCCTCTGATAAGATTTCAGGATATTTCTAAAGAGGATTTTCTTGATAAAATTGAACCATATGATATACTTTTTCCTAGGACTTTACGGAAACCCCTTTTACAACATTACATAATTCCAGATAAGCAACAAACATTGAATTTATTACCATCAAGAAATCCAAAATTTAAATCATTGAACTCAAGACTTGAATCATTGACAATCAATCAAAACCTTACTTTTCTTTTTGCAAGTTGGATTGATAGAAAAAATCCACCATATACTTCATTCAAAGAAGTCAAATATGAATTCAAACTTCTATATCAAAGTAGCAGAGATGGTTTAAATGGAACTACATTCCATCAAAAATGTGACAATATCAACAAAACCCTTGTAGTTGGTAAAATACAAAATTCAGAGCAAATATTTGGTGGTTATAATCCACTTAATTGGAATGGAAATGGGTATAAGTATACAACAGAAAGTTTTATTTTTAATATTAGCAATAGAAATGGTGCTAATACTGCACAATTTAGTTATGTTATTAATAATGATTATGGTTATGCGGTTTATTGTCATCCTAATAATTTACCTTATTTTGGTGGTAGTGGTGATGTTTGGTTTAGTACAGATGGTAATTTTGGTAGTACACCAAAGACTTATAATAACATCAATATAGTACGTGGTAAACTTGATGAATTAGAAATTTTTCAAATAATTGATACAAAATAAAAATAATATAAATGCAATGCTAGATTATTAAATCTGATAATAATTTAGTAATTGCTGATAAACAATATGTTAACTATAATTTTGGGGTATTATTTAGAGATCCCTTTTTTAAAGGTTTAATTAACATGTGATTTATGTGATTAGTCATTCATTTCGTTTTTATATTCTTTTGAAAAAATGAATTTGATATTTGAAAAATATTTTAATGAAAATGAAAGATTATTAAATACTGATGATTTTTATGATGTAAAAATATATGTTGGCATAGAACCAAACATTAAAGAAGTTCATGCACATGCATCTATCATATCAGCTCATTGTCCATTTTTTAGTAATGTATTAAATAATTCAACAAAAGAAAATGGATATTATACTGTTAAAAAAGCCAATATTAGTGAAAAATGTTTTAAACCTATTCTCAAGTATGTTTAAATAAATTTATTTATAATAATGATGATAACATGTTTAATAATTTATTTATTTTAAGATTTTTATACACATGTAAATTTGAATTTGAAAATTATTCTGGAGCTGAAGTATTAGAACTATTAACTGCAGCAGATGAACTTGGTATTGAATCATTTTATGAATATATGATGAAATATTTTGTTGAAAATTATGAAGATTATATAGAAGAAAATCCAGTTAAAATTTTACAATTAATTTATGCTAATGAAAAATTTAAGGAATTGAGAAATATCTATTTGGAAAAATTTTGTGAAAAATTATTTGAATCAAATGAATTTAAATCATTGGAAAAACCAATTCTATTGGAAATTCTCAAAAGAGATGATTTTTCTGTTAATGAGATAGTTATTTGGGAAAAAATTCTTCAATGGGGATTAGCAAGACATCCTGAAATCAATAATATCAATGTTGAAGATTGGTCATTACAAAATTTTGGTGATTTAGGCAACACATTAAAAGATTTTCTCCCTCTGATAAGATTTCAGGATATTTCTAGAGGGGATTTTCTTGATAAAATTGAACCATATGATATACTTTTTCCTAGGACTTTATGGAAACCCCTTTTACAACATTACATAATTCCAGATAAGCAACAAGCATTGAATTTATTACCATCAAGAAATCCAAAATTTAAATCATTGAACTCAAGACTTGAATCACTGACAATCAATCAAAAACTTATTTTGCTTTTTGCAAGTTGGATTGATAAAAGAAATCCACCATACACTTCATCCAGGAAGGTCAAATATGAATTCAAACTTCTATATCAAAGTAGCAGAGATGGTTTAAATGTAACTGCATTCCATCAAAAATGTGATAATATCAACAAAACCCTTGCAGTTGGTAAAAGGAAAAATTCGGAGCAAATAGTTGGTGGTTATAATCCACTTAATTGGAATGGAAATGGGTATAAAAATACAACAGAAAGTTTTATTTTTAATATTAGCAATATAAGTGATATTAATACTGCACAATTTAGTTATGTCATTAATAATGATTATGGTCATGCAGTTGATTGTCATCCTTATGATTTACCTAGTTTTGGTGGTGGTGGTGGTTGTGATATTTGGTTTAATAGGAATGGTAATTTTGGTGGTGCACAAAAGACTTATAATAACATCAAAATGGTATCTGGTAAATTTGATGAATTAGAAATTTTTCAAATAATTGATATTTAAATTTAAATTTTTCTACCAATAAACACAAAATACTACCACAAACTTTTCTTGATAATAAACATGACATGTTATCCATTTTTTCAACTATTGCAATTGTTTGTTTAAAAACAGTATGTTTCGTTACCTAATTTAATTGTAAATAAACTATATATAAAGCCCAGATGATAATTAGTAATGATTGTATGAAATTACCAAAAATCAAGCGGTTGTAACATTAAATATTAATTTCATGAAGAAACCGCAAGTATTTGATATTGATTATGTTGATGTTGCTGGCAATTCATCAAAGTCTCTAGGAGAACAAGAATCTTTCCAAAATTCAAAAAATATAAAAAAATTTTTTTTTTTTTTGCAGGAAAATACATGATTATTATTATTACTACTATTATTATTATTGGATTCATCAGCACATAATAATAAGTAGGTAATTATTAAATACTATTTTTTTCCGCAGAGTGAGCTGAGATTTTTATTATTGAACGTGAATGGGATCGCATCAATTTGTGAAAAAAATACAGAAAATGATTGATTTTGCGCTTTTAACGGAGACACAGGTCAAGGTTGGATGATAAATGTGACGAAATAGGATTTCTGTACTTTAAGGAATTTGACGAAAGTGACGCAGTTGACGATAAAATAAACCAATTTAAATTCTAATTCGTCAATTCCTTCTGTTACAATTACATTAATTAGCAGCAGTTAAATTATTCTCAGTTGTTCCACATAGTGGTGGATGTGAACGCGTTTTTCATATTTAAAGAGACTTTATGGAAAGAATTGTCAAATAATAATTCTGTAAATAAATATTGCTAAAATTCATTCTTTTGTCCAAGTAATATTAAAAAAGAATTAAAACATACTGGGTCAGACTTTGTCAGAAAAAGGGTTGAAGCAGAAGTTAATTTGGATAAAAGTGGTAATCATGATAACAATAATCATGATAACAATGATGATGAGACAGAGGATTTAGAAAATAAAAAATTCTTTTTTGAAGACAATGATAAAATGGATGAGGATATGGAATTGGGAAATTCTTAAAAATTACAATGATGATGATAATTCAAATTATGATTAGTTCACAAATGAATGAATGAGAGTTTATTCTGGAAAAAGTAAATGAAGAAAAGCATTTCAAATAAACCTATCGTCATTTTTGTCACTTTCGTCATATATTTGACCACGTGTCCATTTGACGAAATACTTGTTACGCTCCTTGGCACAGGTAAAAAAACGAAATATGTATTGACCCATACGAAAACGAAGGAATGGGAACAACCTAACATTTTCAACAAATGGATATATGGATTGTCAGTAATTTTAGTCTTTTATATTCCATTGGTCATTTTATTTATTTAACATTTGAGATTCAAATTTTATTATCATTCTAGTATTCTAGTTCTCCTTACTCACAATAAAGCAACCCGACTCCTTCCGATATACCATAGAGTAGTGTTTTGAAAAAAAGAGTCAGGGCGCATTATTTTTTACAAGGAACAATATAGTCAATGAACGCTTGAAAATTTTTCAATTCGGTAACCTGATATGAAAAACAGGTGGTGCCCTTGGAAAAATTCCAAGTGGCATTAAAGACAAAGAACACTTTGGAATATTTGAAACAACTTTAATTTGCGGTTTACTTTTCTACTAGCGGCCCACCGCAAGAAGGGATCTCAAAATTGCAAACGCATCTTTGTGCTTTTAAAAAAGGAAAAACTTATTTACTTTAGAAATATTTATACATTAAAATAATAATAATAAATATGTATGTGTATATGCATATTAAACAATAAAAATCATACAAGAATATAAATCATAATAAAATATATAAAGATAAAGCATTTATTTAATGCTGCTAGGATTATCTAAAGCCATTAGACTACCAATGAATGTGAGAATCTATATAGAAGAAAAAAATTATTATTATTTATTATTAAAATCAAAATATTAAAATATCAATAATATATATGAAAATGAATTATAAATTACCAAACGAGGTCTAACTTCAACAATGTCTTCAGGTAATAGGAAAATAGTAGCTCCAATTTTTCTTGCAATAGAAATTGAATATCTTGCATTTAATGTCGCATCATCCTCTGAAAAAATTTTATAAAAAAATTTTTTTTAATCAATTAATTGAATAATTAATAGTATTAATAAATAAACATGAATAGAAAAGTACCAGATATGCCTCTTGTAACCAAACTATAATCTACTATTCCTGGTCTTATACCATTTAGTAAATCAATCAAAAAGATACCACTTCTCAATGATGAATCTTTGAAACTATTCATTTTTGTTGTTTTTCCACCACGTCTTACTGTTTCATTTGCCCATTGAACTAAATCTGCATCAGTTATTTCACGACCACCTTTTGACAAACTTATCAAAGTTTGGATTATATTTAATCGCATCATTTGCCAAACAAGACCAAGAATTAAAGTTTTTGTTCCATCAACAATATCAGCGCCTTGAATATTAACAAGTGTGAATTTCAATGATTGACCAATCAATATGGCGTAATTGGTATTTTCCACTTGTTTAAATCTTGAAAGATTATTGTTATTGGCTTTGTTTACTTTCTTCCAATTAACTATTCCTGGCTTAAGCTTTTCAAAGGCTTGAAGAATAACTAATCCATCCTACAAGGTCAAACCAATTATTAGTTTTAATATAATAAATATCATGAACAAATAAATCAAAAATAGATAAAATAATTTTTTGTAATAACAAACCTTGAGATCTTCATATAAATTATTAACAGCAGGTGTAACATCTAAACTATTTAGCCATAGAGCAAACACTAAATATTAAATTAAATAAATATTAACTAAAGGAAGCAAACAACAAAATAAAGATAAAGATAAAGAAAAAACTTTACCCCTAGCTTCTCTATCATCGCTATCATCAAATTCTTCAAGATCAGCTTTTTCTTCTTCATCAAGTGGTGCAAGACCTGGATGAGTATTAAACAAATTTGCCACAAAGGCTAAATTTAATTTAGGATTTCCGGCAACAAGAGCTTTTGGTGTAAGGTACTTTCTGCATCCCAATTTCTCAGAATTTTGTAAAACCTATTTAATTATATTAAAAAAAAAAAAAAAAGAGACCATATCATTTAGTATATTATTAATTTAATCCTATACAAACGTCTTAAGGCTCAACTATTAAATGAATCCACCTTTTCTGCACGTTCTAAAAGATCTCGTTCCTTTAAAGGATCTCGTGAACAAAGATCAGGAGCTAATTGATTTAGAAGAACAGTATAATTTTCACCATCAGATACATCTTTACTAAAATTTTGAACTCTAATAAAATATATTTAGCGAAAAGTATATATGTTAATAACATGAATATGAAGCGAGTATCTCGCATTCAAGATGTAATATTTATATACAACTTACCGACGTTGCCATTTAGCAGCTTTTAAATGATAATTGAACCATCTCAATAAAATTTGGTCAGGAGGTAATTTTAAAAATTGTTCTAAAGTTTCGTCATCTTCCAAAAGACGATATAATTCAGGATGAAGCTTTATATCAATTTTATTCAACAAGCCAATCTTAATGATTTGCCAAATGAGACCTAAAATTAAATGTTCTCTGCCCTCAATTAAATCAGCCGAACCAATGTTTACAACATTACAACCAATTCCTTTTGCTGAAAAAATTACTAAATTATTATTTTCGGTCATTTGAAACTTGTTGATTTTCTTTCCTTTTTTAGGAACATTAAGTACACGTTCATCAATTGTATCAGGTACCGAAGTATTTATAAGTTTTGCAAGAAGTAAACCATCTGATAACAATAATAGTTATTGTATGGTTATAATTATAGTTATAAGAATTGCAATGATAATATTATAAAAATGTTTATTTTATTACCTCTACATTCATCAAATAATTGCATAGTTGAGATGTCAATTGGCAATTTATCAACAATATCTGGATCACCGGTTAATGTTTGATTGATATGTCTTGTGAATTCAGTTCTTTCATCTTCATTTATTGTATGTGAAACATTTTGACTTGATCCATGAACAGTGATTTTATGTTTGTTAACTGCAAATGCACTTTTATTACGTCCTGACCTTAGTTTTGCAATTGTCTAAATGTTTGGAATTAAATATATGCTTAATATAAATGTAAATTATCTATTATTATTATCATCATCAAATAAACAACACGTTGTATTTATATATTTACTTCGACAAATTCCTCAAGTTCAACTTTACCCGTAGAACTTAAGTCTATTTCTTTTAAAGTTGCTCTTATCTCATCATATGAACTACTTTCGCCCATATCTTGCAGGGCTTTCAGAACTTCTTTTTGTTCAAGCGCTCCATTACCATCAATGTCTAATTGACTTTATATTTTCCAATTTTTTAAATTTTAATTGTAATATTCATGCAAAACAAATCAGAAAAAAAACAGCATAGCTTACTTGAATTGAGCAGTAATTTGAAGTATGTCGTGTTGAGGAATTTGAGGAAACTTTTTGGCCAATTGCATTACATTCATTTTTTTTTTATTATATAAAATAAAAATTGATATTTGTCATAATGTGACGGACGATCTTGAAATATTATATAATTCTGTCGATCTTTTTTATTAATAAATTATCAAGATTCCTTTGTATGGTGCCATCTATGCTCTTAAAGAATTTACAAGTGACTTTAAACGTACCTAGTCCACAATTGTTTGATACAAAAAAAATGAAATAAACTGTAATGACAGATTAGGACATCTTCTTTCAAACTCTTGGTTTATTGCTTTGCTTGACTTGTCAACCAATAATCATGTATTTTTAAACCTCCTACTACGTATATATGATAAATTATGACATCATTTATATCACGTGAAGGAATTTGGCCAATAAAAAATGAGAACTTGTTTAAAGAGGAGTGTCAAAATTGATTACACTTTTAGATCTCCGAGAAGTAAATCATATGAATTAAAAGATTTTGGCTCTATATAGTGACAGTGAAATGGGTGTTAATGAAAGCGGTTGGGATGATGTAGATGATATGGAGGAGATCAAAGAATCAAAACGCCAAATAGAATTAGCAAGGCTCCGAACAGATCGAATCAAAGTCAGATCAAAACAAAAGATTGGATCGGATATTAATTGAAAATAATTTCGATCATATTAAATTTCCATTAGGAGTTTACTCAAAGTTGCGTTTACTTGATTGATATTCATAGTCACGCCTACTTTAAGTCATATTATTAAATAGTTTTCTCATCATTTGGTGGTAAAAGCGAACTTTTCATCAATTATATACATTATAAAATACGATAGAACACTTTTCAAAACAATAAATTATTAAAATCATCAACAGGATGATCCATAAAAATTCAGATTACAGTCGAATCTCGTTATTATTATTATAATACTGTAATAACGAAAATATGAATTTGACCTCAATTGTCCACATTATAACAAGGAGTTGTAATTTTTTATCATCACGTGATATTTTTTATTATACAAAATACGAATGATAATAATTAATAACCAAATAATACTAACAAATAATATTAATATAATAATAATACAGTGTTAAATAAGAAATTATTTTCGTTGGTTTAGATTGCTAAAATTATAAAGCTGATTTTTTTTTTCTTTAGTGTATGAAAGATAAGGAAGGACGTGATTTTTTTAATGCTTGCTTGATATGAATTTGGATCAATGTCAAGGCATTTGTCTGAATTTTTTAAGATATCAAATTCTTTGTTTAAATCAATATTTTTTTATTCAGTTATTAGATAATTTCATATTTTTAATGCAGCAGTAATGTTGGTTCCTATTAGAAAAATTTTTTTTTATGTTTCAAAAAATATTAATTGTCTGGAACTTGAATTAATGTTTAAAATTTTTTATGAAATCAATTCAATAATTTACTTGGATGATTTTTCATCATAAGTTTTATTTTTAAAATATTCTCAACTGATTTTTATCATAAACTTTTTATTTATAAATTTTTATTATTTATCATTTGAAATATTCTCAACTGATGAATTTTATCATAAGTTTTTTATTTCGACTGATTTTTTTATATCGTACGTCTTTTATTGTCTAATATTAGAAAGATCCACCAATGAACTACAAAAGCTCGGTATATTATGAAAATTCTCATTAAATGTTTGTTATATAAATTCGTTATAACAATATTCATTCAGTTATAAACAAATACCGTTATAACGAGGTTCGACTAAAGACATTTTTAATCACAATTTTGAACCCCCCTTTTCTAAAAACTTGTTTGAAATTTTACTACGAACCTTGGGGTTGCGTCGCAGCAGTTGATTATCAAAATTAATTATTAATTATTATGCGGATTTTTTGTTACACCAAGCGTTCTACTATAAATCCTATAAAACATTAAAAATACATGCTCGATGACCAAATATGCTAGAACCAAAAATATTATTATTATTATTTGAAAATTGGCGTTGAGTTTTTATGTTGAAATTTATGCGAGATTACACGTTTGTTATTTTGGCTTTTAAATTCCAATACTAACTATTACTATATTGATATGTTTAATGTCATCTTACCCAATCAACTGCTGCGATCCACGGAATACTTTTACGATTTTACCGAAATATTTTAGATAACGCGCGGCTTTTGTATTAGATAATTAGATTTTATTTAAATATGTTAGCATATTAATATATATATGCACATACATATGCACACACACACATATATATATCAATCACCTGGTTTTTTTAAGAATTGTAACACGAATTATCACTAAGACATTAACTATATATATATACTAATACCTTTTTTATTTGATTCGCTGCATCAAATCTACAAATATTTGGTAATGCACATGGAACCGATGATAATGGGGTGTAACAAAATTTGAATTTCTCTAATCTTACACAACGAAATTTCAACGCTGCACATGACACCCCTTTACAATAAATTAGAATAATGTATATATATGAAAGGAGTCATACATTACTTTAATTCTTTCCATTGTCTATCCCCCCACATTAATACACCTCTTTAAAAATGTTTACAATCCAAGAGTTAATAGATACAATCAAAAGATTAATAAGTATAATCAACAATTTGTTCAAGACAAAAAATTAACTTTGGTACGTGCCCAACTTGTAATAGATCTAAAACTTCGAATTTATGATGTAAACCGTGTGATACTGTATTATTAACTGAAGGATGGACTAGCGGTAACGAAATAATAGAAAGTTGATCAAAGATACACAACTTAAAGCAACAAAATATGATAATGATAAATATCTTCAATGGATTTCTTACGATGATCTAAGAGATAGGAGAAGGTGGCTTCTCAAAAATATACAAAACTACATGGATGAATAGCAAGAAATATGTAGATGCTAATAATATGAGAAGTAGCAAAGATCGGATTGTTTCATTAAAAAAAATTATTATTGATATTGAATATTTATTTTCTTTTTAGTTCAAAAATTATGTCAAGTTTTATGCCAATTATTATTTAGTTCCATTTTATGGTATAACAAAAGACCTGATTACCAAGGATTATATCTTTGTAATGAGTTACGTCAAAGATGGAAGTCTTTAGGATTATCTAAAAAAGAATTTTAATAATTTGAATTGGGAAGACAAAATTAAAATCCTTTTATAAGATTGTCAATGGTCTAAAAGAACGAAAGGTCGTACACCATGACCTTCATGGTGGTAATATTCTTTATGAAAACGTTTCTGGTAAAAACTATCTATATATTGCAGATTTAGGGTTATCACGCTCGGCTAATCAAACATCAGATGATGGCACTATAGTTGGGGTTTTGCCATATTTGGCACCAGAGGTTTTAAAAGATAAACTATATACCACAGCATCTGATATTTATAGCTATGGAGTTTTGATGTCGTTAGTATCAACGAGTCAACAACCATTCTTTAACTTTCCTCATAGTTATGATTTATTAATGTCCATATGTGATGGGACAAGACCTAGTTTTTCTATCAACACTCCAAAAAATGTTTATTCAATTGGCATATAAATGTATGGATGCTGACCCAACTAAACGTCCAACTGCCAAAGAAATCAAGGGCGAGATTCAGCTTTGGAATGAATTCAAGTATAATTATTATTGAGAAACTCTAGATAAAATAAAATCATTTAGGATGGTGGTGTTTGATAAAATGGATGAAATACCATTTGATTCTTCAACAATTTCAACAACTATTCATCCAGATGCTGTTTATATTAGCAGATTCTTGAAATTTACAAATCTTCCAAAGGCTGTAAAAATTCCAATAAAGTAGCGATTATTAAGAATTATAACGGTAATTAAATCAATTATTATTTTTAGTTCATAATGGTTTATTATTTATTTTTAATGCCAATTACTTATCGTTATAATAAAAAAATGATGCTTATAGATTCTACTCAAGTAGATTTACACATAGATGAAAAGGGAGTATATTTATAATGATAATATAAATGAAACTTTTTTGTTCGTTTATAACAAGTCGCAACATTTGAATATGAAGTAGAGGAGAGATATTGCAGAGGTAACGAATTTATTATTTATTATTTTTTTTATCTTTTCTTATTTTTCTCCTATACTTATATGTTGAAGATGAATATCTTGCCTATAAAAGAATTAATATTAATATTTATTTATATATATCCAAAAATAAAGAACAATGTCAAAATTGTGTGATTGTGATATCTTGTCAGTGTTTATACCATTTCTTGTTTTTCATTATTTTAATCATTTCCCTCCTCCATATTGGGATATTAATTAATTCAGGTGTTTGTCTTTAACTTTAATCTGAATTCCTGAATAGTATTTCCACCTTGGGTGATATTTTCCTAAAAATGTTAACGTTCTTTCAGTTCAACAATATCATTCTCTAGTTAATTTGCTAAATTGTTTATCCCATCGTTTTTATTATCTATATCTGGTTGTAAAATAACTTTGCGACTATTTGCTAATTCTTGATGTTTTTGTCTTGTTGCTGATAACTTTTTAAACTATTTTTCTTTAAGGTGGTTACTCTCTTTGCACCAAGTGGAAAAGATATCAAGTCAACTTTCCCTTTCTTTGGATTTTCCAATAAAATCTAAATGAGTGAGTTTGACCTCCACTCTTAAAGTTTGCTACTCTCAATAAAAATAATATTCACTTGCTTGCTTCGATTCCAGCAAATATTTTTGTTAAGGATACTCTCGTAGAATAGTGAATGAAAATCATTAACAAAGTATACCAAGCAATTCCCTCAAAATGTTTGACGTTCGGCTTACAAGTTTCTTTTGTGATGATGTCAAATGTAAGCATTCATTGTGAAAATTAATTATCGATAAAAAATAATCCAAAATAGAATCATACCTTCTTGTGTATGAACAGCAATGCATTCACATTCATTAAGCAATGAATTGTCAAGAGACAGTAAACTAGATGAAAGCAAGAGGAATGCCAAATGCCTCCCTCGAATATAGTAAATATCGGATGAATGCGGTGGGTGGATGGGGTAGTTACCTTGATTTCAGAGTTGACTAGCTTGATTTGGTCATCACTTTCAACAAAACAACATCGTGATTCGTCATTTTTTATTTGGGGTTTGATAAAATATTTTGTTTGCAGTACTACCGCAGTTTATAGTGATTATGTAAAAAGATGACAATTTTTAAACAATTAGACATTTTTGTAAATCACATTCATTCATAAAATTAATTAGCCACTTGGATGGGGGAGGGTTAATTAGTAAAATTAATCTCATGAGACAATTTAAAATAAATATATTATGGCGTTCAAAAAGGATTAGGTAAATATATATGTATATAGGCGTGTTTTCACAATAATAATATTATCGGAAATATGGCTTGATGACACTTTTATTTATCAGGGGTTAGTTTGTTGTCACATTATGAGAATTTAATATTAAAATTTTAAACAATAATATTTTGACATTACACACGATATAAAATAAATAAAAATAAATACAACGTGCTATTAAACCTAATTTCTGGTCTCCTATTATTCCTTTTAAAGACAGTCATAATGAAAATCTAATTTAAAGAAAATTTTGATATCATACGAATGCTTGTAAAATTATCATATGAAAAAAAAGAAATTAAATTATTTTTTCCATTTTCTAACATTTCTTTTTTTACAATTTTGGTAATTATGAGATAATATTGCAGTAAATAATGTAACCACGGAAAATTTCTACTTATTTTTAACCCAATTTTTTACTATCAATTAATTAATTTTAAGGGTTTCTTGAATCAATCAAGAAAATCCTTGAAATTCCAAGAGAAATCTTTTTGGTAAAAATCAAATATACTAAACTGCGACATAGTAAAACGGCCAAGAAACAGTTGATGTGTGTGCATGAGCGTGAGTAAGATTTTTTAGTCGGTTTATTTCTGATTTCAATGATTTGAAAAAAAACAATTGTCCTATTTTTCTTTTCCATTCAACAACCATCGTCATTTGAACATCATACAGAACGGAAATAATTTCTTGGGGTTTTGGGGGAGAATGAATCGATTTAAAAATTTATTTAATTGTATCATCATCACATATGATTTTCAATTTTTCAACCAACCCAAAAAAATCATATGTTAACCTGACTTGATATTGAAATTTTTTGAAAATATGCATCTTATTGTATATTGTTTTTATATATATAAGTAGAAATAAACTTGAAGTTCAAAAGAAAAAATTAAAGTCTTAAAAATTTTTAATAAATAATAATTTTAACGATAAATAAATCTTTCTTTTTTTTGGCAAAATTGTAATTTGTAGATTTATATTTAAACAATTAATAATAATAAAATATATTTATTTTATTTTCACGTTTTACCAAATATTTATATAAATACCCTTCCCTTCACTTCACTTCCCTTTTCACCATCACCACAACCGCCAACAATCACAATATTATAAAAAAAAACTATTTATCCCAAATTTTTGTATTGATTAAAAATTGTATGATAAAAAAAAATGAACACAGTAACAGAAAAAAATTTCGTTAATAAGCCACAACAAAAACTCAACAAACAAAACGAAGCGAACGGATGGTACGCTAATGGTGCATTCGTAATTGCAACTCATTTATTAGCTTTATACGCTTTGATCTTTCATACACCCGCTTCACAAACAAAATGGCTCACTTTTATTCTATGGCAACTTGCTAGTCTTGGGTATGTGTGTCTCTGTTAAATTATTAACCGATTGAAAATATTCGCATGATATATATATATTTATCTCACGTGAATTCATTGATTTATTAGCATTACCATGGGTTATCATCGATTATGGAGTCATAGAGCATATTCAGCACGTCTACCACTTAGAATGGCTCTTGGAGTCATGGGAACTCTTGGTTTTCAAGGATCAATAAAATGGTGGGTCCTAAGACACAGATTACATCACAGGTGAATAATATAAAGAAAAAAAATTTTTTTTTAAAAATTGTGTGAAAGAAAAAATCTTAAATCTTTTTATTATTATTATTACTATTATTATTAGATTCACCGATACCGATGAGGATCCTTATGCTTCAAACAGAGGATTCTGGTTTTCACATATTTTATGGATTTTCCAAAAACCAAGATATACAAAAATGAAATCAATTGATTCCTCAGATTTAGTTTCTGATCCAGGTAAAAATTTTATCATCAATTTTATAAGAGGCTAATTTTTAACATTCAAATTGCTAACTAAATCCGCACCTTCACTCTTTCTCGATCCAATCAATAGTTGT
Source organism: Entrophospora sp. SA101 (assembly GCA_958430865.1). Lineage (NCBI taxonomy): Eukaryota > Fungi > Glomeromycota > Glomeromycetes > Entrophosporales > Entrophosporaceae > Entrophospora > Entrophospora sp. SA101. The sequence goes on along the minus strand of CAUDNR010001188.1, from coordinate 1,891 downwards.
GAAATACCAACATAAATATTTTATACCATTAGCCTTTTTCTTTGGATTCATACTTCCAACAATCCTAGGATCACTTTGGAACGATGCATTAGGTGGATTTTTATATGGAGGAGTAATTTGTCGCATACTGAGCTGGCATGGTACATTTTCTATAAACAGTTTCGCACATTGGACCGGTGAACAACTTTATTCAAACGAAATCTCTGCTCGTGGAAATCTTTTACTTGCTATAATAACAGGCGGTGAAGGTTATCATAACTTTGTAAGCATATTTATTGATATATTTTGGACATTTACGAATGTTATAATAATATTATATATCTCAATATATTGATAAATTCTTTATTTGTCGTCGTCATTTTCTCTAGCATCATGAATTCCCTAAAGATTATAGAAATGGATATAGAATCTTCGATTATGATCCTACAAAATGGTCTATATACTTTTTCCACAAGTTCACTAATCAAATTCCATCCGTATACCGATCCCCAGAAAACGAAATACAAAAAGCAAAAACCAACATGCAATTATTCAAAATTCACAAATTACAAGATAAATTGGATTGGGGTGTGGATCCAAGCTCATTACCTGCAATCTCCTACTCAGAATATAACAAGACTGTAAACGACGAGGGCAAAGATTGGTTCGTGATTGATGATTTTGTTTTGGATGTCGCCGAATTCAAGGAAAGTCACCCTGGTGGTGCCAAAATTTTAAAAGCTTTCTACGGAAAAGATGCCTCAAAAGCATTCCATGGCGGATTAAATATACACTCCAAAGCTGCTAACACTATGTTGGCTATGTTTAGAGTTGCTAAAATTGATAGATCTTTGGACAAACAAGATTAAAATTTTTTATTTTATTGTTTATTTTTTTTAATGATGATAATGTACTTTTTTTTAAATTAATTTTGATGTGGGATAATCATGACTTTATTATTATTTTTTTTTAAATATAAATCTACAAACTTACGAATTCGTTTTTCTCCCTCCTTTTTTTTTCATTCATATTTAATAATATTCTTTAACTCATTTCATATTCATTCATTCATTCATTCATTCAATTAATTATTTTTTAGTATCGTTAATTATTTTGGTTAGTTAAATATTTTTATACACAACATTATAAATAATAGATATATTAGTATTTAGCTTTGGCCCAGAAAAAAGAAGGATAATGATTAATTTTGCAAAAATAAAAAGTAAAAAAAATTAAAACAAATTTATTTTCGTTGCGTGTGATACAAAGTTCAAATCTGCCCATGTAATTGGATTTTTAGTTATTAAAATCCTTGATTTTTCTCTCATATTATCTTTTTATTCTTTATCTTTCTTACATATAGTAATCCCAATTTTACATATAAAAAAGGTATTTTACAAAAGCAGGGACAATGATTTTATGCGGCAATAAACTATCGTTTGTAGAAGCTGTAACCGTTGTTGTTGTTTGTAAAGAATTAGAAGCGTCGGAAGTAGTAGTAGTAACAACAGCAGCTGAGTAGGTGCTGTGACAATATATTTATATAATATTCATATTCATATTCATATATATTGCCATTATTATTATTATTTTCATTGATTTACGGCTCTGCTTAATAAAACAAAAAGTATCCTTATCTGTATATATATTTTTCCTTTTTTTTTATAAATATTTGATTACGTTATATGTCAATCACCGTCCCTGTTCTGTTACTCTGTCATTTTTTTATTTTTTTATTTTTTTATTATTTTATTCTGTAATTGTATGATAATCGCGTGAAAAGTGCATTTAGAGAGGGTGAGTTTGATATGAACGGGACCGTGCATTTATGGAGGTACTGGAAAAAAGTATCGCTTCACCTGATGATCGGCGAAAATAATTGAATAACTCCGGTGATATAAAAAGTCATTAT
>CAUDNR010001186.1:0-16553 GCA_958430865.1 Entrophospora sp. SA101 | reverse complement strand
TAATTATAATTATAATTATAATTATTATTATTATTATTATTTATTATTATTATTATTATTATTATTATTATTATTATTATTATTTAGAGATTAGACGCATGCACGCATATTTTATATATAAATATATAATAAATACTATGTATTCAATTAAAACAAAAATTAAGAAAATATGGAAGGGATTTATCTGTCCTTTTCTTTTCCAGATGTAGCCATGATTACCATAGAAATAAAAATAATTTTGATTCATTTCTCTATCACTAGAAAAAAAAAATTTTTTTTTGAATTTTAGAAAAATTAAAAATTAAAAAAAAATGTCTCAAACAGCCAAAGTAACTTTAGTATCAGCATTAATACTTACCATAGGAACAGTTTGGGGTGTTCACTATTTACAAAGAAAAGAACGAGAGGTAAGTTATATATAATTTCACAAGAAATGGGGGTTTTTTTCTTTTCTCGCTTTTACTTGACTTTATTTAAACATAATCTGAATAGTTTATGCATGCAGGAATATTAAGAGAAGAGGAGCAAAAATCCAAAAAAGAAATCATGGAAAAAAATAAATTGGAACTTGAAAAACAAATTATGTTACAACGTGAATATGAACAAATTCAACCAGTACTAAAAAACAACAATAATGATAATAACATTAAATAATTCCAATCGTTTTTATTTATTTATTATTAACCTTTTTTAATTCTTTAATGCCAATTATCTTCATTCTTTGCTATAATCGCCCCAGTTTTCATGGATCTCTTTAATACTCTTATATATTTTAATGTCATAAATTTCTATATTAATAATCGCGTATTTTTTGGCAGTATCCACAGAAAACAATTTGAATATACACTGTGGGAGGATACAAGCTTTTTAATCATTAGCAATGTATATATAAACAACAACATATTATTATTTTAATTTATACAAAAATCTTTTTTGAAAAAATATATAATTAACTAAAAAAATTTTTTAAGCAAAACATTCCAATAATTTATTCATTATCCATTCATCCATCCGTTAAATTAAAAGTGTCATTTAAAAGTAATTCAATAGCTGCATTAACATTTCCACCAGAAGCTAATAATGCGCGAATATTTTTCTGTGCATCCCAAAAACCCATATCGTTCAATTGTTGTAATTGAACTTGAAATCTTTCTTCGGGTTGTTGTGGGATAGTTGTTTGTGGTGGAACGTCTCCCCCCAATCCAAATAACAACGATGGATCAATTGAAAAAAATGGTTGTTGTTATTGATTATTAGTGTTTAGATTCCCAGTAAGATTTATTGTGGCAGCAGGATTAAGAAGACTAAAAAAAGGATTATTAATTGGTGGTGGAATGGCGGTGGTGGGTGTGGTAGTGTCAGTCGTTGGTGATTTAGCACTATTATCATTATTATTGGTCGATGGTGTATTTGTTGTGTCAGTTGTAGGATTCATTGTGGAAGGATTTGTAGGAAGCATACTTGGACCATAACTTCCAGGGTTACCCATTAATGAACTTAAAGTTGCTGTACGACGAATTGATTCTGGATTTGATAATAAAGAATGAAATTCAGGATCTTGTGTTACCTGCCTAAGTTGAGGTGCCATGCTTGCAAGTTGTGGATTCATAGCAATTACATTATCTGTGAATTGAGGATCTTGCATTAATTGTACAATGTACTGCATTAAAGCAGAGTTATTAAGAATATTTTCCGTCTGATTCCAGTTTGGTATACTATTATTACCACCACCACTAAATGAATTATTAGTATTAGTACCAAAATTCCCCCCACCTAGTGTTGCACCAAATGGAGGTATATTATTTTGATCATGTGTTGATTGGTTATTGGTAGTATCTGTTGTTGTTGTTGGTTAAGATGAAACTAATAATGTTTTGAAAAACAAATCAATATGGTAAATAATAGAAACACTTGGCTTTTAATAAACATCTTGTTTTATAAAAACAATATAATAGAAAACATTTAACATACCACGAGCTAAACTTCTCACCATGTGAACTGTGTGTCCCTCAGCAATTTTACAGGTTTCAAGTGTATCATCATCTTTTAACACTTTACCAGAGTATATTAATCTTTGTCTATCTGCAGTAATGTCGCTTTTTTCTACAATAAATTGTTTAAATTCTAAAATAGTTTTTGATGTGTCTATAGTTATTGTATATTTTATATCATTAGAACACTTTACGTTATTGTCATTTCTGGCATTATGGTTTGTTTATTTATTTAAAAAAAAAACATTAAATCGTAATATTATTTGATTTAGAGTGTTTTTTGTCCTAATTCATGACCGTTATTATTATTAGTAGTAATAATATTATAATGTGATCATTCCGAATTGGGGCAACCGAATTTCGGACGGATTCAATTTTGGGGCACAAAGTTTGACCATAGTAATAAGGTAATTATTAAAACTGTTGACAAGATTTTTTTAAAAATTAGTTAAACATAAAAAGAAAGTGCCAGTTTCAAAATGAGGTCAAATGTTATGATTCAAAGATATATATATGTATGTGTAAATTGTAAATTCTAAATAAAAAAAAACTAAATTTTTACAAAATGGCACAGACTTATAATGCCAGCGGACAATTCCTTGAGGAAACCTCAGGCATAGAACATAATATAAACACAATTCAAAAAAACATTGAAAGTATTCAAACGTTACAATCAGTTGTTCTGCTGAGTACTTCAGCACAACAGGAGGATATCAATATTCAAAAACGTGAAAAGCTTATGTCGAGTACCAAAAATCTACTTATTGAAACCAAAGATCGTATTAAAAAAATCGAATATGAAAATGTTAAATTACCAAAAGATGATCCAAATATCAACCTTAGAAAACAAAGATTTCAGTTTCTCAAAGAAAAATTTACCAATGTGCTCGACAATTATCGTGATGTTGAAAATACTTATATGAGACAACAAAAAGATAGAATGACACGTCAATATAGAGTTGTCAAACCACATGCAACTCAAAATGAAATCGAGAGTTACTTGAACAATCCATCAAGCCAACCGCTTTTTCAACAAGCTGTAACTACAGGTGAAGCTCGTGCAGCATTTGCAGAAGTTCAAAAACGTCATGGTGATATAAAACAGATTGAAAAAACAATCGAGGAATTAGCAGATTTATTCCGTGAAATGCAATTACAGGTGGAGGAACAAGATGCTATGATTTTAAATATCGAAGAATCTGTCGGTGATACCCTTGAAAAGACTAAACAAAGTAAATATTATATTTATTTAATCGCGTCTGATGTATATATAGATTAAAAATGCACGCTTGCGAATAAATAAATAAAATTTTTTTAGGTGAAAGCTTTCTTGAAAAAGCACGCGAGAGTGCAACTCAAGCAAGAAAAAAGAAATGGATCTTTTTAGCAATTATAATTACCGTTATTCTTATAATTGTAATAATTATAATAATGCAATTTGGTGTTAACGTAAGTGTACAAGCTTCATCTCCATCTGCAGTTACTGTGACAGCAAGTCCTTCCGGATTATTTCCTTCAACCCCCTAATAAAGCACATATATTCATATTGTATACTTACTATATGATTGATTATTCATATACCTTTTAATTTTAATAATTAATTTTTTTGATTTTTGTAAATTTTAATTTAATTTATTTTCTTTTCCAAAAATAATCCATTATTTAAATTATTTAAACAACCATTCAAAAAATTTCTACTTGACATTATTGTTTAAAGCATATAAATAAATTTTATTGATTTATAATAAACAATGATGATAAAATAAATAAATATGAAATATTATGCTATTAAATTAAATGAAGGAAAAACTTGAAAAACAATTGGTTAATGAGGATAATGTTAAATACATATATGGCAAAAACAATCAATATATTAATGAAGTTAAACTTTGAATATTAGAGTCATTGTTGGGGGGGATGAGGCAAAAGCATTTTAATATTAACTATTTTGTATATATAAAATTTTGAAACAAATGATGCAAATACCAAAAAAAAATGAAAATTTAACACTCCTGGTTAGCTGGTAGTTTTAAGTGGTTGATATAAATAAACACGTGTAACAGAAAAAACAACGCACCTTTTCCATAGATCTTTTGGAATATTCTGAAACGTAATTGGATTGAATAAGCCACACGCACAATTCATCCATCCATGTATAACGGCCGATTTTTACCACCTATCTCATAATACTAATTTGTACAACATTTATTTGCTAAATTTAGATGCGTCATTGTTCACATGGAAAAAATTTTTTTCTGCTAAATGGCAAGAAATCGACAAGGATAGTGATAGAATGTGAAGTAAGGATTTTAATTCGTGTAAACGGGAGAATAATGGATTTTTATTTAACGGTCATATAAAGATTATTCTAATGAATAACACGAGAAAACAAACTTTCATGAGCAATCAAGTACAAAGTTTTGCCCATGACTCATGTCCCTATTCATATAAGCGAAAATTTTTTTTTACGCCAGATTGACATTTGAGATTTTTTTTGAGGGCTAACAATTTTTAGAAAATTAATTTGATTAATAATAATTTGCTAAAAATCTTCAACCAAATTTGTATGGCTGTATGCTAGACAAATTTAAAATTACATCATTCGTATTTTAATATTTTATATATAAAAAACTCGGCTTTGCCTTTATTTTATAAATTACCGCAGTAATATTTATATTATTTTTTTCTCGGTGAACTTCGGACTATTTAAGTATAGGTGGCGTGAATAAATTCTCTTTATATTTATATTTATATTTATTTATATTTTTGTAATTCAAATTAATTTATTATTAATGACCTTATTTATACTATTTATACACATTTATAACTATTGATTATATTATAAACTATATTTAGTTTCCAAAAAAAAATATAAAAAAAAGAAAAAATCTTCTAGGGAGAAAAAACTCAAATTTTGATTGAAATTTTGACAATTTTACAAATTTTTATTATTATTCCAAGAAAAAAACAAACAAATAATAATAACAACATATATATTATTAATATAATATTTTTAATCTTAGTTATTATTATATTAGAATTTAAAATTTTTTTATTAAGTTTTATTTATTCAAATGTCGACAGTTATTTCTTCTAGCCCCCTTGCTCTAAGACCTGATTCTTTAAGATTCCAAAATTTTATTGGAGAAAAGAAGAACAAGCCATCTATCACCACCACTTCCACCACCTCCATTTCTTCTCCTAGTTCTAGTGTTTCGTTAAATATGTTTCAAGAACATGACGAAGAAATATTAAACAATAGTGATATCGAATTCGAAGAATTCGATTATGATAATTATAATTATAATAATAATAATAGTAATAGTAATGAAGTAGCTGAAGGTTTAGGAATAAAATTAAATTACGATATTAATATTGAAGTAAATGGAAAAGAGGGAAAAGATAGCATCGAGAATATAAATGACAATGACGATAATATTGATAATGATCAAAATAATAACAAACTCAACAATGAAAAAACAAAAAAAAACCAAGCTCCTCATTTTGAATACGTCTCCTATGACAAAGTTCAAGATCTATATGAACAAAGAAAAGGTCATTTCTATTTCATCCCTGAAGGTTTCGAGCCTGTCTTGGTACCAAATGATACAGCAGCTCAAACAGTAACAAATCTTTTGGAATCAACAAAACCGGTCTCAGCTACTCCAAATGTATCAAGAATGCTTCCTGACACCGATGTTCGTCTTCCTTCATATGCACTACCATGTGGCGTCAATACAAATTCAAAGAAAGACAATGCTAACGCAAACAAGGCCAACAGCAAACCAAAGAAAACTCCACGACCTCCGAACGCCTTTATCCTCTACAGAAGAGCAAAGCAACCAGTTATAGTTGCTCAAAATGCTGGAATCTCTAATAATGATGTTTCCAAAGAAATTGGAAAAATGTGGCATGAAGAATCTTTGGAAGTTAGACTCAAGTATCAGAAGTTGGCAGAAAAGGCCAAAGAAGAGCACACAAAGAGATTTCCTGAGTACAAATATAGACCTCGCCGTCCACAAGACAAGAAACGTCATTTACAACAACCACCACCACCAACAGCTCACGTAGGGAAAGAGAGTTACAAAGGAAGTGAAGAGGGAAGAGAAGGAAAAATAAACAATCTTAATATTAACAATGTTGATAATAGCAATATTGAAGATAACAATATTGATAATAGCAATATCGATAATGATATTAATGATTTCTTAATACACAATTATAATAATAATGGATCATTCTACAACAACGACAACAATTATCATCATCAAGATCAGCAATATCAATTATTATCAACTCAAGCACAAATATTCTATCAAAATCAAATGAACGAAATTCCACAAATTAACGCATTCTCAGCAATTGATAACAATACTGATATTGATCTTACTAGCAATGATATTGACGGTGATAATAACAATAATCAATTTACCGCATATCTTCAAAACAATAATAACCTGATGGATTTCTCGCTATTTCAAGAACTTCAACAAAGCCATAACATTGACTTCAATAATTATAATCTTCCCCTCGCTTATAATTACAATAACAATAATCTCTTTGCAACAAAACCTGATTATTAATTAGTCTTAAGATTTATTATTATTATTTTCTATTTTATAATAATCACGAATAATATGTATATATAATTTTCATTATTAATAATTTTTCATAATTTTTAACTTACAAATTAATTTATTAGTCATATCTGTTAAAAAAAAAAAAGCAAAAAAAAATTTTATATGCAATTTTTTTTTTTTAAGATTTGTTTTATGAAGATTCTATTTACATTTTACATTTCATTTAATTAACAATAATATAATAATAATATGCAAAAAAAAAAAACGATAAGATTTTTTTCCATATTTTCATTTAATCATCATTACTTCTTTAGCATCAATTTCACACATTATAAATATATTTACACACACATGTATATTTGATACACTCGCACTTTCACACTCACACACATATGCATATACTTTCATTCATTATAATACATGATTTATAATTTGTTTTTTTAAAATAATAAATAAAAAGGCGCCAACTTTTAAAATAAAGTATCGGTGAATCCCGAATTTTTATCTGTTTTAATTAATATAAATGGCTATATTTTTTATATGACTCGTATGACTCATTTGTATCCATCATTTCATTACATGACTCGATATTATTCATTATACTTATTTATTTATCTGACGAAAAATTTTTTTTTAAAGTCGTTTCAATATTATTATCATCAACGTTTATTATTTATATATAGTGACATCATTAACGTAATTAATGATTATAATTATTATTTATTAAAAAGTACTATGTTTCTGTCATATACAAAAAAAAAATATCCCATATATAATATGTATTACTTCTTTCTCCTCTCAACCTCTCTTCTTACTTATCCCTGAATTATAATTTTAATATCTCCTTGATGATGATGATGGACTGGATGATCTTTCACGTCTTCTACTACTCCCAATCCTACTTCTAGTTGATGTACGATCTCTTGTTTCTCTATCTGGCAAACTAACAGTTGTATTGACAGGTGGTCTTATAAATGCAAAATCACAGAATAACGTTTTACCAAGAAATTTTGTTCCATTAATTCCATCAATTGCTTTCTTTGCTTCTTTATAAGTTTCATATTCAACTAATGCATACCCCTATATGCGTATATAAAATTTTTTTTGAGGAAAAATAAATGTCAAATTCTTAAAAAATTACACGTGCGTGAATAAATACCTTTGCATAACCAGTTCTACGATCTAAATTGAGATGTAAATTTTGTATTTCTCCATAATCTGCAAATTTATCTGTGACATCATCTTCTGTAGCTTCTTCATGAAGTCCCACAACAAGAACTATCCATCCTTCAACAGCTATATATATTATATTAATTTTTATTTTTTTTAAAAAAATTAAAAGTTATCGTGAAATTTTGAAAAAATCAAACATTAACATCTTTGTGCTCGTCCTGTTACAGCATCTTCTTCCGTGGTCGATTCAAATTGATCGTATTTAGCGCTAGACCTCACACCATCTCTAGATTCTTATTCAAGAAAGAAAAAAAAAAGTATAAACTTCGAATCTTTTTTTAAACATTATTAATGAAATTTTAAAAAGTAAGATTTATTTAATAAAATACCTTTTGAATCACTTCTAAAACCACGTCCTTTACGTTTAACTGTAGACGATCTAGAGTCTTTAACGCATAAAAAGATTAAATTAAAAAGCAATCAATATCAAAATTTTCAATAAAGTGAATAAGCGTCACTCTTTCAAGATCTAAAAGATCTATGACGCAATTTAACATTAACCTTCATCAACCATCATAGCATCATCATCATCGCCAGTATTTATGTCTATATCATAGTCTGTCATTGTTTTTTTTAATTATTAATGTTTGATAAAAATAGTTTAATCTATTAAATGTAACACAACAAATTGATATGGTACAGCGGCTATAGATATAATAACATCTTTCAAATAGTATTAGTTTGATCTGTAAGATCAAAGTATCACGTAATTAAAAAAAAAAAAATATATAAAAAAAAATATATAAAATAAAAAATGAAACTTGAATTCAAATCAAAATCAATAATAACAAATAATGGTGGATTGTGCGTATGTTGATTTATCTCCCGATGCAAAAGAACTTGATCAACTTGTTTCCCAAATGAAAGAATTGATGGTAAAATGCATGTATATATATTTTTATATAAAATATAAAATATAATTTTTTGCGAGAGAAAATTTAATATCTAATCCTTCTCACGTAACTCTTAATAAATGTTTCCGTCTTAATTAATTTAGATGTAGATGAATGTAAAAAACCAGATTCATTGGTTGTAAACTATAAACCACCCGAAGAATTAAAACAATTAATAGATATGGATTTACCATATAATGGTATTGGTATCAATGGTAAACCAGAATTAATTATTTGATAGTATTTTCTAAATTTTCTTTTTAATTTTCTATATTTTTTCATTTTTTCATTTTTAAAAAAGGATTATTTCCAATAATACAAGATATATTAAAGTATAGTGTTAATACATGGCATTCTGGTTTTATGGATAAATTATATGCTGGAACTAATCCGGTTGGAATCATATCAGAAATGTTAATGGCTTTCCTGAATGGAAATTCTCATGTTTATCATGATTCACCTGTGTTCACATTGATTGAATATTCTGTTTCTGAACATCTTGCTAAATTGTTAGATATGGGCGAGGTAATTATTACTATTACTATTATTATTTTATCACTGCCGTTACTATTATTTAAATTTTTTTTTCAAAGAAAATACATTTATAAAATTTTTGTTCTATATTAAAAATAAATAATCATAGAATTCTGGTGGTATAACATGTGCAGGGGGGGCATTTTCTAATCAATTGGCAATGATAACAGCAAGAAATAGTTTATATCCCGAGTTTAAAACAAAAGGATACTTTGGATTTAATAAGAAGTTAATGATTTTCACGTCTAATCAAGGTCACTATTCAATTGAGAAGACAGCAATGACATTGGGGTTGGGTACTGAAAGTGTGATTAAAGTACCATGTGATGATCAAGGAAGAATGAAAGTTTATGAATTAGGTACATGTTGTGTCATATATTTCATATAATCACGTAATTGAATATTCACTTAAAAAAATAATTGTTTTTAGAGCTTTTAATCCAACAATCCTTTGCACGTGACGAAACTCCATTCTTCGTAAATGCAACAACCGGTACCACAGTACTTGTATGTATTATTTGCTAATATACTTTAGTAAATTATAATGAATATTTATTATTATCATTCAACTAAATTATATTTAATAATGACATTAGGGATCATTTGATCCATTAAGAGAGATAGGGAAAATTGCTAAAAGGTATAATTTATGGTTTCATGTTGATGGATCATGGGGAGCAAGCCTAATATTTTCAGAAAAATATAAAAAATTGATAGATGGAACTAGTTTGGTTTGTTTATATATATATATATATATATCTCCATTCAGTTTTTATTAAAAAACACATGATTAACTAATTATTTATTTTAATTCAAACCATTTTTTAAAAGGCTGATACATTAGTAATCAATCCTCATAAAATGCTTGGAATACCGTTACAATGTTCGTTTTTACTCGCAAAAGATAAATCAATATTTTCAAAGAACAATTCACTGGAAGCAAAATATTTATTTCATGGCAATAAATATGATTTAAGTGATGGTACAGTTGGTTGTGGTAGAAGACCTGATGCTGTCAAGTTGTTTATTGGATGGAAAATATTTGGTATAAAAGGTTATGGTAGTCGTATCGACCATGCTTTTCAGATGACAAATTACTTCGTCGCGTTGATAAAAAAAAACAATTCAAAATTTAAATTGGTATTGGACGAACCGCCAAGTTTACAAACTTGTTTTTGGTATATACCTAGCAAAGAAATATTGGAATTAGAAAAATTAAATCATCAGTTGTATAAAGATAAATTATCAAAGATCACAAAAGAAATACATAAAAAAATTTATGAAAATGGAAAATACATGATTGATTATGCACCAACAATTCTAAAGGGTGTTGAATTACCTTTTTTTTTTAGAGTTGTAGTGAATTCACCTTCAGTATGTGAGAAAGATTTGGAAAATTTGTTAAAGGAAATTGAAAGTATTGGTAAAGATGTTACTATGAAACTATTTGAAAATATTAACAAGTCAACCGATCGAAAAATTAATGATAGATAAAAATAAATGGTATTAAATAAAAAAGGAAGAAGATTCATAATTTATTTAAATCATGTAAAAAGAGCATCTTCATCTTCATCATTAGATTGTTAAAAAAAATTTTAAAAGATATTTATTTATTTAGCATTATTTATGGAATGTTTATTTTTTTAGAAATTATGAAATTTCATTAATTAATGTAGAATTATACTCGTACATACATTTGTATAAAGAATAGAATCCAAAGTACTTGTTAATTATTTTACCAACAATAAATTTATTGTTATAATGATCAACTGAAGCTCATGTTTAAAATGATCATTGTACATCACCCAACTATATAAATGCTATACCAAAACGGTTAAAATTATCATGCATCAATGATAGTTGCTCATTTAAAGATAGCAGCCTATTTAATAACCTAGGTTTACAACTGAGTACATGTACATACACCTGCCCAGAAAAAATGTTCTAATCGCCTAGACTCAAATTTTATCAGATGAGCCTGACTTGCAACTATATTGATACCGCACGAGATTGATTCAACCCAGAACCGTTACCATGCATCAATAACCATTGCTCTTCATTTAAAGCATGGGGTTAACCATGCCAAGTATGTGTGTACCTGTTATCTTGATAATTCATAATAAAATACCAACGATGCATGGAAACCTGCAAGTTTACATGTAATTGCATATTCATAAAATATCCCAAAAACCTGGAATTTTGCCAAACCAAGCCAGACTTGCAATTACATCAATATATTTGCACGGTAGTTAACTGCTTAGCCAAATATCAGTGCTTCTTCATAATAAAATAAAATTGCTCCAATATCTGTTGTCCCCTGGCCACCACACGGAGGTGCCAGGTTGTCTACCATCATGTATAGTTTTTGTTTGTTAGTTTTCGCCTAGTTCTCTCTGAACCATTTGTTTTGTTCATTTTGTTCAAATAGAATATCAAGTATCACAATATAATATATATTAATATTTTTTCTCACCAAATAAAACTTTAGTAATTTAAGTTTCAACTGACCCTCTTCATTGTATTGCAAGAGGCAGAATAGGTGGATAGATAAAGCCTCCCAATCCTTTTCTTGAATCACAATCTAAATGAATAAGGAGCATACCAGCAAAGCAAACATCTGTACTACTAAGGATTTCAGATCACGTAATAATTATTACTATAATAATAAATTGAAAAATACATATAACTGACTGTACTTTTCCAAATGTCATAAAATAATTATTCCCGATTGCATTCAACAGTATTTGAAAAAGTTGCACTCAAAACCCCTCATTGTTATCAAATTAATCTTATTGAAGATCAACTTGAAATAATGCCTCCAAGTCATGAAATGTATCACTTGACTTTCATTTAGTTGTAACATTTGCTTTTCTGTGTGATAAGGCCAAAGATAAAAAAAATTATTTAGATGAAAAGAAGTTGAAATTAGTGTGTAAGTTGGCAATTGGTACCATACTCACAGAAACTTGGTTGGAAAATATGGTGGTTCCCAAGTATGTTCATGCAAACCATCATATTTTCCTTCTTCTACTGGTGGCATTATTGGTCCTGACACTTCTGATATTCTTAAGACTATAAAGATAACTTACATTTATTGCAATTTTTTTTTTAATTTTGATGTGGTCTTCATTTTTTATTTTGGAAATGGGGTACATTATCAGATGAAGATAAATGAAAAGTATTCCATCAGTTGCGTCAAATTATGAGTTCACCTCGGAGTATCCATAGGAAAATGCTATGATGGATGGAAGAAGGAGTTGATGTAGGTGGACTGGTGATGATGTGTATTTGCTTTTCTTTGCTTATTATGCCTATCTAGGAAGGAGTATCAATTGATCCATTTAAAGAATCTATGTATGTGGTACTAATAATGATATCATTTAGCAAGAGCTTGTAACCCCTCCAAAATTCTTTCAAAAATTCTTCCTAAATTTAAAATTGATATGCATTTACCAATAAATATGAAGTAACACCTTTCTGCAGAATCATTATCATGGTAAATCATTAGCATTTGATATTTATAAGGCTTCAAACAGATCAGATCAGGTTTGGAAAAAATCTGATCCGATCTGGTTCTTTAAAATATTGGATAGAATCTGGTCTGGAATCTGATCTGATCTGGAATCTGAGATCTAATTTGAGATATTATGTATAAATAATAATAATAAAATTCATAAAAAATATTTATGAAAGAAATTATGAATTAAGAATTTCTATCTGATCTGATTCAAGATCTGATCTAAGGTTGTTTGCCAAAACCTCTTAATGACTGTGAAACTCTGCCAAAACTCTAATAAACAATTAGCATCTAACTTGCCAAAACTCTTCCAATTGTCAAAACCCCAAAATGAGAAAAAATAAATGTGTAACATATCGAAACTCTGCTGATTGATCTCTGGAGGAGTTTTGGCAAGAAACCATAATCTGATCTGTTTGGAGCCTTAGATATTTAATAATGGCTTGACTAATACTAAATGAAATTGATTAACATTTTCCATTACTTAGGTTTTCATTCAATAAGCAGAAAAACAAAACAACCTTTTAATAATGAATGTAGTTATGCACAAAAATTTCAATACTAGTCTTACACTAGTGTGAGATTGTAACCGATTGCCCGTTAATATTGACCAATTAGAACAAGCTTACTACGGAAGTCATGTGATGCGCTAAATATTACATCACGATTAACGATCATTCATTGTACGGTTGCGCCACACATTGCGCCACATTATACATGTAGATCATTACATTAACTTATCTTAGACTAATTGCCAACAGTACTTAGTATTAGTACTGTAGAGTAGGAACTGCGCAGTATAGAGTATTTTTGGAAGGCTCCTAGCTGTGTGCAAAGATGGAGGCCTTGGAAATTTAGGAACCTTTAGCACTCACGCATGATAATAACTTTTATAATAATTATAATAATAGTCATAACACTCACTACTAATAAACAACGAAGCAGGTCATAAAAGTATACATTGAAGAATCAAAAAATTCCAACAAATCATCAAGTATTATAAAGACTATTATACATATGACTATTTTCTGAAAAAAAAATTTTTGATAATAAAATATCATAATAATAATTATATTATTGAAGGAGTTAATATTTATGTTTGTGGAAGGACAGCTCAAATGATAAAATGTTCACAGCACAAAATGCATCCATTGTTAAATACAAAATAAGAAGGCTAGAATTTATGGGTAAATATAAATAAATTATAAATTATACATTGAGTGTGATATTATTTAATATTAATGTTTATTAATAAATTAAAGCAAGTAAACATGTACAAATGATGATATCATCACTATCATTATTGAAATCACCACCTACTGCTCAAACATCTATTGCTGCTGCTGTTTCACCAACTAATACACAAGCACTTGCTCAAACTGTTTCACCAACTACTACACAATCATTTCAATCATACATTACACCACCTCCATAACATTGTAATAAAAAATATAGTTATGGAATCAGTTCTATGACAATAGTGATTAATTTTTTTTATATATATTTTTTTTTGGTGATGTAGATACAATGATTTAGATATAATTACAAAATTTTAATAATTTTTTTTTGCATATTGCGAGTGTGTAAATTCAATTACAGCTCGGGTTGTGTCCAATAAAATATATAAGATAAAATAAAATAAAATTCCAATATATAAATCTCCCTGTTATGGCACACAGCTCAGGGTTATCAATTCCGACCTCTGATTACGGCACACAGCTCAGAGCCTCTCTATTGTGCAATCTCTCTTTATAGTACTAATAGAAGTACTGCTGGCCTAAAAATGATAAATAAAAAAAATATATACAAGAAATATTTACAACTATACCACTTGAGGCGTCCCTACAAGCAGCATAGAACAATCAAATGGGGGGTTCTAACTAATGATTAGTGGCCAACCACTAATCCTAAGAGAGGACCATGGAACAATTCACAATGGCTTTTCCTATTAACTATGCAAAGATTCGTAATAAGGTAAAATGTGTTTATTTAATTATTAACAACGGGGGGGGGGGGGGAAAGAGGAAAAAAAAAAATTATTTATTCAATTATTATTAATGTTTCATGAACATGATGATTCTCACTTGGTCTAAAACCAAGCTCTTTTATACTTCTTGAGGTATCACAAATAACATGACCTTTACAATGCTTTGTCCAATAAAATATGCTTATTAATCCTACTTTCTGTATTACTAGCTTACTAATTGCTAATTACTAATTCTCTGACTCATAATTACTAATCCTATGAGTCATTATTACAAATAATCTGATTAATAATTCGAAATAAATAATTCTGTCATAAAATAAGTTAAAAATAGAAATGATGTAATGATCTACATGTAATATTTAGTGCATCACATGACTTCCGTAGTAAGTTCGTTCTAATTGGTCAATTGGTTGGTCCACGGTTTACAATCTCACAATACACATAATATTTGTACCCATTTTCCTGATGACTCTCCAGGTAATTGTTTCCGTTTTTCTAATTCAGCTGCACATCCTTCTTCCATTGCTCTAGTTCTATATCTAGTTTGGAATTCGTGACAAAATTTGCATCAAAGGCATTATCATGATTCCAACAATCCATATCTTCCTTAACTTGAGTCTGCCATGTAGCTGCTCCTGCTACCTTACAATCATTTGCTATTCTATTTACAACAAAAGCTTGCTCCATCTCTTCTAACCAAGTAATTAGATCTTGGTCTCCTCCATAATATTCCGGGTATTTAATTCTGCTGGTACAACTTGTGGCGGATTTATTGTATTTACCACTTGAGTAAGTGCGTTGGTAAAGCTGCTGGATCCATTAAGATTTGGTTCTGCTGTTGGGTATGCTGGTTGATTTATTTGTTGGTTTACTACGGGTAGGTTTAAATTGAAAAAGCTCTCTGGGTCTGGGTATCTTTGATATCTGATACTAATTAATAATACTTCAGATATTTGCTGAACTTGTTCTGGATTGTGTTCTGTCAATAGATGCTCAAAAGCAAGAACAGTGTTAGATGTACAATTTATAGCTTGGTGATTATCAGCTACCCAGTTCCAAAATATAAGGGATTCTGGTGAGAAAGGATAACACTCTGAACAAGATAGGTCCTGATGAATATAATTTATAGATATTAAACAAGGATATAGTCTGTGTTGTCTCTCGTGTTCTATTGTGTGATATTAAAATTCATTCAATTGATCCTCATAAGGATCTTCTTCGTATGGTATATAATCTAGGATATCTTCAAACAAAACTTCTTCTGGGAAAGTAATTTCTTTAAATTTTTACTGCTTTTTTCTACTGGCCTTGTTTTTGAAAGATAAATTCAATCTCTTCTTCGGTTAATCCTTGAAGGTTCCAACATTTTTTTCAAATGTCCATTTGTTCCACATGAATAGCAAGTTTTATTTTGATGTGGGCTTTTAGTTGTAATTTGAATGAATAATTAATTGATTAGGATTTTCAGCAAAATATGTATGTACCAAATTGATTAATTGAATGCCCTTGATGTTTCTCGTGAGGATTTATTGACAAAAACAAGATAAAGAAATATAAGAAAGAAACAATAATAAAAAGATGAATTCTGTTCTTATTAAATCACTTGTATAATTCCACACAACTCGCACCAAGTTGTCATTAATTATTATTTGAGAGCATGATAACAATATAAATTTATGACTATGTCGAATTTGAACTTTTTATATATGGTGCGCGAAGCCTATAACCACCATTTTTGCACGTGATTTTTGAAAGAATAGAAGTACATTTCTGTTGATCCTTTTTAAAAAATAACTCTGTTATTGCATAGATTGAGAC